>VZRZ01006029.1:150365-220267 GCA_013398175.1 Climacteris rufus | reverse complement strand
AAAAAAAGCAAGCTAGGATTATATGAAATTTTATTCCTTGCTAACTGCATCTCTCCATACTTTGTTTCCCTCCGCGATCCACACGCTCCGAGCCACAGCGGGGATTTATGTCAATCCTCGTGCAGGACTTTTTTTTTAGCTGGGCTGTACTTTGTCACAGAAGACGGGCGCGGGTTCGCGCCGCAGACTTCCCATAAGGGCTGGGAGCTGCGACCCGCGCACCTGGTGAATGCTGCTCCCCATGCTGGAACACGGGCGCTCCAGCATCACTTGTGGCTCAACTTGCTCGCTGCCGGGGCAATCCATCTGCCTGCCTCGGGGGAGTGCCGGGTGCAGCTCCACCACAGCAAGCCAACTCTCAAAAGAAGGAAAGACTGATAGCTGCAGCACAGCATTTCTGCAGCAGAGCCCTGGTGCTCGCAGCACGGACACAGAATCCATACCGCTGTCTCGCAGACTGCTGCGCTCTCTAGAGGGAACTCATAGCAAGGAAAAACTGTATTCACTCCCCGGGTACTAATGAATTCCCAGGTGACTGTTGGAATAGTGAAAATATTACAGATGTTGACTGTACAGCGTTTCAATAGAATGCAGGGAAAACTGGCTAAAAAAGATGCTCTTTGGATCAAAGCACATCGTTTTCTTTACTCATTGCCAGCCCTACTCTTGCTTCTCTCTGAGATCCATTTCCCTTCAGCCTTTCACTGCCAGTCTTTGCCAATACCAACACATTCTGAAGATAATAACACAAAGCAGAATCTGATAACTAGTGAATATATGTGCAAACACAGGAGAGGGAAACACAGGAAGAATAAAATTATAGCTAGGGAACATGAGACAGTGGAAGATATGACGGCAGTTATGGGACTTCCAAGAGGATATTTTCATTAATGAATAACAAAAATAAGGTATATTTAGTGAACATAAATGATATATTATCATCATTATCAGTATTATCAAGTGGATTGAAAATGCTTCAAAATAATAAACACAGTCCAACTGTCACTTAAAAAAACCATACAGAAGGAGTGGCATGTCTGTGTTCACAGCTTATTTCAGCATTTTAAAAGACAGGTCACTGAATCACTACTAAAAATGCTTTTTGCCTTTCTCAGAATATGATCCATATGATCTTTAGCATACCATATTAAGCTGAACTGATCTTAGCTTTCCTGTAAGTTTTTAATTTCTGCTAATAGAACTACAGTCTACTCTATCCTTCATACAACAACACCAAACCCTTTATAGTAAGGTAAACATACAGTAGGAACAGATTTAACTGCAGTACTTACTTTTGCCTGGTAATGAAATGTATGTTGACCCATGCCAGTTCATGAATGCTTCCTGAACAAGGACTTGAAAATCCAGCATTTGAAAGAGTTTCACATATATTAGAAACAGAAAAAAATCCAGAAAGAAAGAGGGGAGAAAGACCCAAAAGAAAGATAAACAAAGAAAAAGCCTGTAAGCTTTAGAGCTCTGACTGCAAAATATTCAGCCTGGCAGCTCTGGGAGAAATACAACTCTGTGTACTTGTACATGCTCACCCCATTAGAGGAGGAGTCAGTTTTGCAACACTTATGTTCCTTGCTTCAGGCAAAACAGTGATTCTCTTCAGTGCAAGCAATGTTCAGAGTGTGATGGCTGTAGAGGTGAGAGGTGTGCTCTGGAGTGCAGGAATGCAGCAGCAAAAAAAGAATAATTGTGGGCATCAGCTACATACTCTACAGGTTGTTGTGGCTCCTTTTGAATGCTTATTGCCTATGATTTTTCTTTCAAGGGAAACCTAATACCCCTTCAACATAAACTGCATCCATAATAGTTTTTGTGTACCAGTAGTTCAGGACTGATATTCTAGAACATCAGAAAAAGATTTTTTATAACGAAGTGAAAGGTGTTGGCTTTACAAGAGAAAGCTGATTAAACAGAAGGGAATTTTTTTTTTTGTAATTTTGAGAGCTATTTCCTGTGTCTTGAAAAGAGTTTCAAATTACACAATAAGGCTGTGAATTTTACTAACATAACTATTCAACAGTCATCTATCTTTACTTAACTAAAAATGTTTTTACATATTCTTATTAATGCTTTCATTGAATCATTTTTATCTTTGTATTCAAACCAGTGAACTGAATACAAAATGAAATGTATGTAAGAGTAGTGAAAATTCTATTGAGGAAGAAGACTGAGCAAGAAGACTCTTTCATAATGAAACGAGATATTGGGGTGTGGATGCTAAGTTGTTATTAGAGTCAAGTCTCTCCACTCAAAGTCATCATTGTTCAAATCTTGTGACCAAAAGGACATTCCACAGATTATTTGTAACAATTGGTAATCATAGTAACAGTGTCTCATCAAACATTTGTGTTTCTTGACAAATGTTTTCAGGTAAGAAATATGTAGCTTGTGATCTCTTCACACAGAAATTATAAAACTTCAGGTGTGCTCCTTCAGTATGGTTTGGCTGTGTCTTAGCTGCTGCTGAGAGGATCAGTGTCAGTCTGCACCTCCACTGGCACTGCTCCCATCACGTGTGCTCTGTTATCCATTTGACTCCATGTTAAGACGGTTTAGAGAGCTCAGCTGGTGCTAGAAGACAATTCCCTGTTCTTTTCCTCTTATTTGTAAATTTCTGAACAAGCTCACTCTGAGATCAAACAAATGCTAGGGATGGCATGCTGGGGAACAGCACGTATAGCTGGCAGAAAAGACTCAGCTGATGGTATCATAAACTATACCCTAAAATTTATTACATGCCCATAGCATTCAGCCAGCTCTGAACAAATTCTACCAGTGATTCTCTGTGTTGAAAGGGATAAAATTGCCCCTGATAAATAGGGAATGTGTGCTTGAACAGATGCTATCACTCAAAACCGAGAAAGAAACACAAGGTAGAACCTAACACGTATTTAGCCAGCCATGTAGCAGGCCGTGCCTTGTCTTATTTCTGCATCTGCTTGACTCTACTAAACACAAGGAGACCAAAGGAGAGAAGGGGGGGAAGCTAAGATTTGCCTAGGGAGGAAACTTTGAAAGTGAGGGTGAACCAAGAAGTACTGTTCACACCATCACTATCTTAATTCCTGTAAGAGAAGTATGTAATGTTAAGGTCTGAATGTACAGTTTCCCCCTCAATCAAAACAGGTTTTATAGCCCTAGAGTTTGCATGATGGGGAAAAGAGAACAAAAAGTAAATTACTAATGGATTAGTAGTGAAAGATGAAGGGTGACAGTGAAGAACTATCACTGGGATCTGTAAAACTGATAACTTTAGACATTTATACCTGTGCTATCCAGTTTGTAGTCAGCTGACATAATGCAGCCCTGGTAACTGTGGCAGCAGGCAGAGCAGTGTGAGATAGCTCTTAAATATTTCCCCATGATTTTGACTTAGCTTTTTTAGCTTTTAATGAGCACTGTGTGCCTGTGGCTACACTACTAGCAATATTTAAGCCAGTCAGGCAAGTCAATACAAGCACACTCAGACTCTGGTGGAATACTGCCAAGAAAAGACAACTCTGATCCTAGGAGCACTGGATTAAACAGAATATTTTAAGGTAGTAGTAAAATCTCATATGCACAGAAGACAAGTCACCTACATTCAAGAAAGTGTCTTTCAAATTAGGAGAGAAGAAAAGAAAGGTCACCAAGATGAGGTGAAGGGTCTAAAGCCTATATATTAAAAGGTGACTGAGAGAACTTGGCTGGGTTAGTGTGGCAAAGTAAAGGCTGAGGCAAATAATGGAACAGGCACTTACTTGTCCCTATAAAGGTAATGTATGTCTATAAATACTAAAGAGAGTAAGCACTGGAAAAGTGCAATAGCAGTTTAGGCTAATGAACAATGCAGGAGCAAAAACAACAGGTCAAAACAGAACACAGCTAAAATTGGACAATAAACTAAAAGGTTACCAGCCATTGGAGTATAAAAATTTCAGCAAGATATAACAAAGCATAGCTACTTCTAGAACAGAGCTTGACCAGTCTCTGAAGAGATCATCAACTTGACTCATCCCACCTCATATAACTGGTGTATCAACTTTAGAAACCCGGTTTAGGTCAGGATTTTAAACTCCCCTATCATCAACAGAGAAAGATTCTTCTGTGGCTGATTTAGAAGCATAATGACTTTGTTTCTAGAGACTGATTCATTTAGAAGAATTTGTAGACTTGGAAGCTGTTAAAATAAGCTATTAAATTCCAAGAAACAGTCCTTAACACCAACAGATCACTTATGGAAAGCAAGATTTAGTAAATTAACAGAGTAAGGGCCTAACTTTATTTTCAATATAATAACATTTGTATCAGTGTAACTGCACTAACCTCAGTGAAGTTACTCTGCATCGGAGCAACATCAGACTTCTGACATTTGGGCAGAACAGGAAGCACGTAGGGAGAAAGGCAGAAAAGAAGATTCAAGTTGGAGGAACCAGTCAAAGGAATCAATAAGCTTTCAGGAAAGGGCCTTACAGGTGGCAAAAATGCTAAAAGGAGCATGTCAGGCAGTGAGGGGCATGTACTTCCCAGGAATACAGAAAGCAAACTGCAGTCTGTTTTTCCGTCTCCCACAGCTTTTATCTATCAAAACCCCCCAGGCTTCCTTGGAGGATCACTGCTGAAGGGTTGTGGCTGTTTGCCCCTGTCATTCCTCACACTCCCAGCAATCGGGGAAAAAAAAAAAAAAAACAGCAGAGGAAATCAAACAGGGAAACAGAGCAATCCTCTGTTTTTAAATGTAGAAATACTATAAGAAATAAAATACAAAGCTGCAGAACTACATAGAGAACAACATTTTTTTCTACTGATGTCTACTTTCTTTACAATGACCTCCTCTGAGGAAGCAGCTGCCAAAACCATCTGTTGCATCTTCAGAGACAGACAAAATGTACTTTCAGGACATTTGTTATATAAGAACAGACATGGCAGTTGCCTCAGCTGCTCAATTTCACTCATATCAGCATCACGCCTCTAAAGTCCTACCCCTTTCATCACAGAGAAAGCTCACCCAAGAAGTACAGCAAGGACCCACAGGACCGGGATGTCCTTAGCAGATGGTGCTTATCCTTTCGACTCAGCTGTAGCCAAAGCTATCTGAGAAAGGCCTAATAAGGGCCGGCACTTGTGAAACTGTGGTCCTTTTTACCCAGAAGTACTTCCAGGCCAGCAAGCCCAGGACACTGCATACATTCCATGTCATCAGAAATACAGCCTTTACTTGTTCCTGGAGTTTTGGTCATGGTCAAAATGACTGATGCTGGTTTATTTTCAGGATATGTTGTTAACACATACCATATTTCCAGCCATTACATTTATGAGCCTTCTCCACATACCCTCAGTGCCTGCCACATCAAAACACAATAACTTTAACAGCCAGGGCTGTGTGACAGTGTGACCCTTCCCCAGCGCCCCACAGAGGTCTCCACTGGGGTGCTTTATTCTTCCCCTCCAGTTCTTGGGATATGTGTGACTGCCATTTGCTGCAGCAATCCCCAGTCCTTTCTCCCTCAGACCTGTTGGTGATCTCTGCATTAACACAGAGCAGGTGTTCCCAGGGGGATCTCAGTGTGACCTCTGTGTGCATGCACCACACTGGCAACCAGGCACAGCTCCAGAAGCCAGGCAAGGCTCACAGGATGTGACTGACGGCAGCAATGTGGAGGCTGGAAGGAGCAAAGGAAGGGAGACTGCTTGGTCCTGAAGGACCTGGCACTTTCTGGGTGAGCCTGCCATGTGAGTATGGCATGCAGGACTTCTGCCAGAAGACAGCACACATCTTGTGTAAAAGGTGCCCATCAACTAGTGAAAAATATTCCATCTATTAGCACACTTGCTCATGCCTGCAGTCAGTGCAACTCCTGTGTTGGTATAATAGGGAAAATGGGGCTCCTAGTAGGTCAGGGACAATTCAAAGACTAATTAACCCTGACTGTGCTGAAGAAAACAGAAAATTTTATAAGGGCTGAATGAATTAATGAACAAATGAATTAACTAGATCTTCTAGTTTTACAGAAGTTGTTTCTACATGTTTATTTTTGTTTTGAAATAAAATGAAATTATAAGCACCTCTTTGGAATTTATGTAACTATAAGGAATATACCTGTGATCACTGAGAGCTGTTCTTCATGAATCATGAATCATCCTTGTCTTATGTCCAGTATACATACAAAATACTTTGATGCGTTTCTTAGTACGGAATGTAAATTAAATGTAACATTCACTAATTCGATTTATGTCTCTTGCCCTATAAACTCCCGTAAATTCTACTGTACAAGGCTGGCATGTTCAGCTGAGTTTATACATTAATACAGAGAACTCTTTTTTCTAGGCTGGGATCATTGTACAGTGTGACAACTTTTTACTTTAATTAGCCATGCTTGATCACTTGACTACATCCTAAAGAAATTCATGAAATGTTCCTATTTCTTTTAACTGCAGATTTGTAACAAACCCATCGCTTTCATGAACACCTTCACTGAGTGTCTCATTCTTTCATAGTTGGCACATGGTTTAATTATGGTTATTACTAAAATAAAATTGGAATATAGTGGAAGAAATGCAGATTACATTCACTACCTGTATTTAAATTCATGATTTCCTATATTCCTGTGCCAAAAAGTCTCTCTGACCATTATAATCATGCAGAGAAAAACCATAAACTCTATTTATTTTCTAGAAATGTGTTTTTCTCACATTCATGAAACATTCAAGAACATTCATGAAATAACTATAATATTCATCCTGACAGAATTTTTTTTTGCTTAAATTATAAACAAAACAATTTCTGTATCACAATAGCTCAGTTGATGTGACATACACATATAGAAGCACTGAGTTAACAACCTGAGATGTAACTCATAAACAGCTATGTCACAAACACAAAGTAGTATTTATCCAATAACATGGTCTCTCTGTACTGGTAGTTAAATGACACAGCAGCCAACCCTTTCAAAGTTCAAATGCTTTGCTCTGTCTGATCTATAAGTAGAGTTACACTATCATACAACAAGTGAGCGCTTATTGGATATTTGTACTGTTACAGAAAGCCCATTTGCATTTCTAAACCAGAATGCATTTTCACAAAACCCTACATCTAATTAACACAGTATGTCCAACAGAATTCCACATTGTCTGAAAAGACAAATAGAAAAAGAGGTGGTTACAAAAACAGGCTTTCAAAGGACTTGTCTCCCAGTTATATATATCTCAAATTGATTCATCTCTTAATATATTCTAGGAAATGGTCTCATTCATTTTTGTAGGGCAGATATAGCTCTTTAAAAAACATTAAACACAAAGAATACCAATTTTCTAACTTACGTGATTGCCTAATGAACACCAGCTGTAAAAGTGTATTCTATGTACTGTCCTAGATTCTTACTTTTTATCCTCTTCACATGCAAAAATAGAACTCTGTCAAGTTGTTTGCTCCACAAGTTAATCAGAAATTGTAGTAGATGAGGACATGTATGTGAAATCAATAAAGCATGCAATATGTAGGAGGCAGAACCATGCAATGATAGTGATATTCCTTTTGACTCCATTCAGATGTGAACTTGGCTTACTGCACAATACGCCATTCTACTGGTGGCCACTGATGGCAGTGCCTCTGAGAGATGTTTAATCATACGCCTGACTGCAGTAGAATGGCTGGCTACTCAATTATGAAATGTGTCTATATTAGAAGAAAACTTTTCCTTAAGAATTTTTTTCCAGGAAATGTATTAAATCCATTAGGAAAAAGAAATTAATACTCCCCTACAAAAAATTGCTATTCAAACTCATCTTATATAATCATTAATAAATATTCTTACTGCTGTATGGGTTTGCATAGCAGAGCTTGCTAGCAGGGGCTACAGGGGTGGCTTCTGTGAGCAGTTGTCAGAAGCTTTCCCCACGTCCAACAGAGACAATGCCAGAAAATGTTTTAAGATTTACTTTTATTTCTCTCTATTCTTCTCTCATTTGATCGGTAATAAACTATGTTTTCCCAAATCAAGTCTGTTTCGTCCATGACAATAATCAGTGAGTGATGTCTCCCTCTTGTTGCCTCAAACTATGAGCCTTTCATCATATTTTCTCTCCCCTGTCCAGATAAGTAGCTTTGGTGGGCATCTGGCATTCAGCCAGGGTCAGCCCACTACAAGACATCTTACTTAAGATTTCAATAATCACTCTGTAGAAAAATGTTTTAGATGAGCAGTATTTCATTACCTACTGAGTATTCTTTAGGTTAACCAGAAAGTTGCTAAGTTTTGCCTTATGCTTTTCCTCAAGTAACACTTCGTAGCCACAGCTGGAGAAGGGATAGTGATGGACCTTTCATATGAACCAGCATGACTGTTTTTCTAACAGTGTTTATTTAGCACAGTTTAAATCAAGAAATTCCAATAACAGGAGGTATGATGCATGTTTTCCTCCAACACATGGAAATTCTTAAGCCTACTCCATGGAGATAACCTGAAGGAAGACACCTCTGCCATCATTAACTACCTGATCTTTCAGCACTAAGAGAAAAAAATAGCTGGATTCTAAAGAAGAAACACAATTTCTTGCATTTTCCACTTCATTATTTTCTACCAAGATAATTTAACTGCTACTCTGAATTGTCTGGGGGCACTGATTCACCTTTTAATCAGAATCATATCTTTTAGTTGGAAGAAATCACATAAGGACCATTAGTACATTAAAAGCATTCTAGGCTATCAGTTTAATACTGACATAATTACTAATAATTAATGTTTACTTAGCTCTCCTTTTCTCTGTTGTATTTCAGGTTCATTTTGCCCCCCCACTTTTATTCTTCTTGGTGTGCTGTGAGTCATGGGCAAAAGTGCAAGAGAAAACAACTTGTCTATAATCATGATAATTGTCTCTCTCTTTGGAAAGTACTAACTTTTCTTTCTAGGATGCAATCCAGTTCTGCATGTGATAGTTTGTTAACAAGAAACAAATAGTTACAATGAATAAATCATGTTTTTAACTGATGCAGTTCTATTATAGCCTTTCAAAATTAGAAGAGCGTTTTAGCAGTGGGGTATCCATACTTTGATTTTGAGCTTTTTTAGTCTGTATGTTAACACAAAGAACTAAATTCTGAAAAGAGAAAAAAGACAGCCATGCAGTAGAAAGCTAGCAATGGAAATGTTTGTGACACAGATTGAAAAGAAGGAATAAACACATGGAACTTTACAATGATAGCTCCTGAAGAGAGAAATTCTGGACACTGGAAAAAGAAAAACTTCACATAATTTGCTCAGGTCATCTGTGAGACACAGCACACAGCACACTAATCAGGAAAACTTTAATGGAAGGCAAAATTAAAAATAAACCATATGCAAATTAACAGTATAATGTACACTCAAACTACTCTGACAAGCAGAACTTTAGTTTGTTTTCTTGGTACTCGAGCTTTAATATCCCAGTAAGATTGCCTATCTGCAAGAACAGCAGCTGTTTTTTATTTTATTTATTTATTTATTTTTGCTTTCTTTAATCTAAAATAAGAATTTTTATTGAATGTACATGCGTTGCCCTTTCTGCATAACAATAAATGGCTTTTTTAATAGAATCACATATTTAAACAACGTCCATAAAGATTTTTAAAAATATGGGCAAAATCATTAAAAATACAAACTCTTATAAGATTATTTATGAATCATCCTCAGTTAGAAGCAAGTAGTAAAATAATGCTAATTTTGTCTGTTCATGCTGTTTCTCACGGAAGTACTCCTAGCAAAGGGTAACAAACTACCATCACAAAATTAAAGAAAATGTAGTGCATAGAAAATAAACTGTAAAGGCAGAAAAAGCAATTTCTACAAATCACATTATTGCTACACTGCCCTAAGGCCAAACATGCTCTTCTTAATTTAAGAAGCCATTTGGGGTACTGCTTCTCTAGAAAACAAAATCTGAAATCAAACTTCTGACCTTAGGAGAAGAATGATAGAGGAAACGTTCCTCATTTCTCACAATTCAATGCAGCACAGGGCCTTTGAGAATTTCAAAAATGGAGATTTCAAGGCCCCTTTACCTAAACCAATCCAGTGTTTAATCACTGTCTCTTGAATACTTTTACCTTATTCCAAACCAAATCTCCCTTGTTGCAGCTGCTGGCCACCATGTTCTCTCACTGCTCTCTTTTTAGAAGAGTCTGGCTCTGCAGAACAAACACCCCTAAACAAGTTTGGGTGCGCACAGCCGTGTGCTGAGAGAACTTCTGGTGCAAAAGGTAGGCACAGACACACTCTTTGTGGGGATTCGGATGAGCTGCAGGAACTGATGCCCTAGTTTAGAATCCAGCTGATAGTATTCCACAAATGGGCATGAGGAGCTAGAGAAATAATTCCCGGGTGCTCAGACACAGCAAGTGGGAGTATATCAGACCAACTCACATGACCCGAATAGGATTTAGGTGCTCAATAGATGGTAAAAGTTCAAAGTAGTGTTTTATCATTATGCACAAAATTCAGGTTTCTAGACTTGTAGCCTATTGTTACAAAATAAGATTTTTTTTTAGTAATTATTCTTTTCCTGAGAACAATTCTTGTTCTTGAAACTCTTTTTATAGCTTCTGCATATAAATAAAGGATGGTAAAGCTAACAGTCTAATTCCATTTCAAGGAATGGATTCAGTCTGATTTCCATTTCAAGGAGGCCCGTTGCACGGACACAAGAAGTGATTTTCATCCTATGTATGTCAAAATGGCAGAGGAAAACAAATTGTAATTATGTAGGGAAACACTCTCATTTTCAAAGTCATTTTGGCATCTCAAATTTCATTGCTCAGTACCTGTTTATGGTAGATTATGTTGTTTTTCCAGTTCTAGATGATCCTTTATTATTGTGAAATCAGAAGCTTTCTCACAAAGATAAGTGAGATTCCTTGTAAAAAGCTCATCTGCTGCAGGAGGTGCTTTAATTGTAGAGAATTAAAACACTGGCTTCTTAGCAAAACTCTCTTATTATTAATTTGCTGATGTGCACAGATCATTAATCAGAGGCAAAAACATGATAGTGGTTTTGTGACAGGTTTGCTCCTTTGCTATAAATGACAGCTTTATGTTTATAGTTTTACAGTAGTTTTGAAAGACTGCAATACATTCTGTGCTCAGCAGCCTTTACAATTTGCTCCACAGCATTTGACATACACACACCAATTCATTAGCAGTGGATGATTAAATGAAGGTATTGAAGTTATTGATGTATGAAATTGGCTGCCTTCTCCTCTTACCCATATTTACAAGAGGCAATGTTTTTGAAATGGATGATCTAAAGCATAGGCCAAGTCACCTTGTGAGAGGAAATTAGCATCTACCAAGCTTTTGGAGAATGCTCAGTTTTTATCTCGCTCCTTAAAGCAAAAATCCAACCTGTGTTATGAAGTAAAATTTTCAATTTTACACAATTATGCACAGAGCACAGCTGATGTTCTGAGGTCTCTTAAAACCACTCTTCAGTTCTATGGTATAATCAAGTGTACCAAAGTAATTTATACAAAATATTTCTAACCTTTTCTCAAAGACATTTCATAATAGAGGTTCTATGTTTCCAAGCAATGTTAAAGACAGTTTTTGCCAATGTTCTTGAAAAAGTCTGACACCTTCTGTGTTTTTCAGGTACATGATGCACACAATTAAAATTGCAACTGTTTGTCTTAAATTATTTCACCAAATACTTAGATAGATTACGCTTCTGTGTATCTGATCCACAGGAATAGGAAAGTATTTACATGTCTCTTTCAACTTGTTAAGTCTGCTTTTACAAGTGTAATGGCAAATGTGCATTTTTAGTGCTAGAGAACTGCTCTTACTCACTGTTTGTGGACCATTCTCTAGACCATTACTGGAGTAATCCGTTTAAAATATGCCACAGAAATAATGCTTTGGAAAACATCCTTATTATCCATTTTCCTGTTAATAGATTAGACTGCAGTACCCCCCAAAGTATTAGAAGGTATTTTGTTACAGGCCCTTAAAAAATATACAGAGATATACAGATTTTTCACTGGTCCCTCTCCTGTCTTCTGTATTTGCTGTTTAAAACATAGCATACATTTTTTCTAAGAGGAAACTGCTGTGGTCTAATATCTGTGGGAGACTCTGACAGAAGTTATATGTCCTCCCATAAATTCTGTTCATGGTCTTCTCATTTACTGTGGATTGTCTAAAGTGACTATTCGATATAGAGGTCTTCAGTAAATAATTTAGAATAATTTAGAGCTCTCCATGTAGAACCTTTGTTTAATAATAATTTTTATTACAAGAAAAGTACTCGTGAAACACATCAGAACATGCTAACTAAAAAGTACCTAAAAAAAACACCCCTTGAACAATTTTCTCTCTCAGGATGTTAGTCTCATATTTTTACTTTCTTTGACATGTATTAGCTGAGAATTATTTTATACTTTTAGTACAATTTTCAAGAAAAAAGCGCCAATTTTTAAAAGTAGGATCTATATTAACAGAAATAATTTGGGTGATAATTGTCTTCTCAAACAGTGAATCAGAGAAATTAAGAACTAGCTGTATATCATCCTGCACCTTGTTAAGTTGGATGTCTATATCAACGTGCTATTCATTTTCTGTTTAGCCTTTTACCTATTTTCCATCTCTTATGTGACCCTCTCTTTCTCAGGTCACTTGTCGGGTTCTTCACTTCACTGAAGAACTCATGATTTAACCAATTTGGTCTTTCATTGGACTGCCTCTCTTTTTTTTGCTCAAGAGTAATTTGCGTGGGTGCCCTTCATCTCGTTCCTTTAAGAGACTGCCAAATTCCTTAAGCTGCAGTTGTGAAAGAGTACTTCTGTCTGAATGTGAAAACAAACTAATAGCCTGTCTCATCCTTCAGCTTTCTGCAAGAAAAAAATTGGTGGGAGCACTCATTCAAATGCTGGTAGCTCTTGGCTGTAATTGTCCCTTGCCAGACTTTCCCAGTGTGTTGTGTGGGGTCTGTGAAGCTCAGCTTGTTTTTGTGTAACGGTATATTTGAGTGTCACACGGGGATGCATTTCAAAGAAAAATGTATGTCAGTAGCACATTCCTGGTACTACCAATGCCTACAGCAAATTCCTGATACTGGGGCTCTATTTTAATAAGTGATCCTTGCATGTATTTATTTTTATATATCTTGGTTTGCTTGCATAATCCTTGTCTGCTTACTAGCAAACCATTTTATTAACAAGTTTACTAAGAGTGATGCAATTTTCACCTTCTTGCTTCGATCAATATTTAGTAGTTTATGACTTTTCCATATCAATACAGTCACTATTGAACAAAAAAACCCATCAAACATGCCCTGGATAGAATTTTGACAACTGAATACTGAGTAAATATAGAGAAAATTAAAACTTGAAAAAACCCCAATGCTAGAGAGTACCGAAATTCAATGAGACACTAGAAAATATGGTACAAAAATAAAGGCACTTGTGCTCTTTTTTATAATCTAAGTTAACCAAAAATCTTCTGAACATTGCATTTCTGTGGACAACAGCACTTCTTGCTACATTTTACGTCAATGCAAATTTCCTTAATTTTCTGCTTCAAGTCAAGACACTTCATGTAGTTGAAGGAAATTTTTCTGCACTGTTTTGTTTTATGATAAAAGCTTTGTGAATCAGGTACTTAGTTATATTTGGAGGAAATAATCTGAATCGTAAGTTGAAAAAACATTCTTAGGAAAAAAGGATTTTGCACTTGAAGTATAGTGAAACAGGAACACATTAATTTGGAGTGTACCAACAGATACAAATACACTCTCTGAAGAGACAGAAAGGAAGGCTGCCTCAGCACACAAAACCAATGGATTCTGTTTATTCAAAATCCTACTTGCTGAGAGCTTCCAGCAGCTCATGATAGAAGATTCTTGTGCCCTGAAGCTCAGCATAACAGAGAGCAGTGAAACAGAGGCCACAGTCATAGATGAAAGAAAGATAAATTCAAATTAAAATGCTGTGGTGTAGGCGCTAAAGAGAAATAATCTAAATGCGAAAGAACAAGGAAGGTAGGGATCACAGGAAGTCTCCATTGTGGTAAACCCAGCAGGTTTAAGTGAGTAATGCAGCAAAATCTGGATGGTTTAAAACACTTTAGCACAATAGAAACAGCCTGTTTTGTGAATTGGAACTATTATTCTATGCACCACAGGTAGGGAACAGATTAACCTACTCCTTTTTGAAACAGTTTTAAATTATGTGAAAATTGTTACCATATGCCTCCACTTTCATCTTCCTATCTTATCTTCACAACATCAAACATTTGAAGTTTTTCCCTTGTCATAGATCGCTCTCAATTTCTGGCAAAGGCTTGCTGCTTTCTCATAGATTCTATGAAATTATTCAACCTGTTATTGAAGCAAAACACTCCAAAAATGGATTAAGCACTGCAATTTTGTCATTAGCATCACTGAGAAGATGGAAAAATACCCATCTCAAGAAATATACTCCTCTTAATATCTGACATAGTACTTGTCCTTGTCACAAACAGTAGCTTTTTTTAGTAAACCAGGAAGTAGCCATATGTCTAACTCAGATAAAATACGCTTATCTGCAAAGAATAACTGAAACATATGGCAAAACAGAAAGCCTTTCTTTTGCAAAGTGTGGTTTCGACATGCAAATACATTCCGTATCCAGATACCTGAAGGGATAAACACCAAACAGTATTCAACAGGCTTAACCCTCTCTCCACTTACGAAGTGATATAGTCTATAGCTCCTTTTATTTTTGCAGAATCAGTATTCTTTCCCATTTTATTATTGTGTGGCTATTTTGTCCTACCTAAATTTTTAAGTCTCCATCCTTTCTGTTGGAGGATGTTGTCTCTTATTTTTTTCATAACATAATTTCAATTTTTAAAATTTATTTTGGATTATATACCATTGCAGCTCCACCACACCAATTTTCTTTCATTTATTTAATTGCAAGAAAATATTTAAGGATGTTAATAAAAATCCTGAATAGTACTGGATATAAGGCAGATGACACAGAACTCCAGTTGTTACAAACCTTTGATACTGAACCATTGATAACTACCTGTGGTCTGATTTTCCAACTAATTTTGGTTTTACCCTAACATAAATTAATCCTGACCATGCTTCCCTGCTGGTCTATGTAAATGGCATGCAATATAGCATAAAAGGATACAGCCTAATCCAAACTTGCTTTACAAAATCAAGGTATCTAATAGTTAATGGTCTCTGTCTCTGGGGCCTGCTGTCCTCCTAGAGAAAGAAATGAAATTGGGATGACATCATTTGTTTATGACAATGCTGTTAAGTTACTCATCTTCTTGTTGCCCTTGTGATATTTATAGTCAAGCAGTTTATTATGTTGTTTTATTTCTCTCCTTAAGAATTTAACAGTACCACTAGCTCTTCAGTTTGGTATTAATAGCATTCAGCAGCTCACAGAAATTGACTTCTTTAATGAAAGATAATTTGCATCTTTGGCCTTTTCATTTGCTAGAGAACGAAAGTTCTGTTGTTGTTTCTCTTGCTGTTGTTATTGTACCAGAGAGATCTTTCACATTTTCAAAATTGTCCCACTTCAGTCACTTTTCATGTCATGTCATTCTTACGCTTTGGAAAGCTTGATTTATAAGAAAACCAAGACTCAGTGCTGTTACTAAGTGGAAGAAGGTTCATTCCTATTCAAAGGATTTAAGCAGGGACTAAATGCAGGAAGATAAATGTGCTGTATTAAAATGGTCCCTTGAAGAACAGGCTAGGCAAAGCATGTAAGGATGTCCCTAAGGAAAACAAATACATTCTACACTAAAATGTGAACAGGACTCACTGGCAATATTTAGTATGGTAAACCAAATAAGGTCATGGCACCAGCTCAGGCTCCAGCATTCATCTGCCCATGCCATTTAACCATTAGCACACTCCTGTTCCACTTTTAGCCTGTTCAAAACGGCAGTGTTCCAGGGGTGCACAGGAGTGTTTGGGATGAAGCACAAACCACTTACTGCTCCTGATAGACTGGGACAAGGCCATACTGTTTTGGAGGAAAGAGAATTTAACTATATGGATATTGAATGCTTGGCATCACATGTTCTTGGGGCTACAGAATTGTCACTGGTTCATTTTACATACCAGTATACACACAGTGGCTGTCTATGTACTGCCACTAACTTCCGTCTAACAACCAGTATTTTTTTTTTTTGATTGCTCCAAATATTCTGGATTGGTCTGAGTGTTTTACAATTCTTTTCTACTCAACATTTGCCATTTGACCTACCTTCTGCTTTATTTGTGCTTACTTCTTATGTTTGAGGTCAAACAAAAACTTACGACTTATATGGGATTGATTGATACACTGTATATCCTCTGCATGGGAGGTGTGTGTAGTTACTATAACAGTGTGTACTGTATTTAACATGATATATATTTTTCCTTTAGTTTTTTTCTTAGTCTCCCCTCCTGTGAAATATTACATGTTAATTTTCAGAGCTGAGGTCTTTTAATTTGGAATCCGATGGTTTCATTTTGCTGCACTACTTTCATCAAAAAATAACAGAGAAGTCAAAATTGCTCACTATCCCTAGTACTAGTAGATGATTCTACTAGTTGCTCACTGTGGCAGCGTGCATAGCAGCAGCCATAGCATCAGTGGCTCAAGACTGGTGGGACCAGCCTGAGCCTGCCACTGTATAAGCCACAGTGGTTAGGAGGAGCCCTTTGGCTCACCCCCAGCATCCCTTTTGGTTTAGTTTACATGTTGCCATTCACTGGACAGTTAGTATATGATCTCATGTTCTGTATAACATTAGCTTCTAGAAACGTCATTTCTATTCGGGTCACGATTGGTTACACGTAAATCCTTGTACCCGTATTGGTTACTTTACCCTGCTTGTATCCCTATAAATATCCCTCTATGTTCCATTCCTCTGCCTTTGGTCCCTGCTTGTGTTCAGCTATTCCTGATACTTGCGCTGCCTCTCCTGAATCCCTCTACCCTCTCCTGCCATAGATGCTGCTTCCCCAGGAATAAAAGAGCTGGACTTCAGACCAAGGCCCTTCTCTCTGGTCTTTATCCTCACCTGCGCCTACGACATAGGCCTGGGGCTCTCTCGCTTTCAGAGGAGCCAGCATTAAAAGAGCTGCTGGAGGAAGCCTTGTGTCTGGGGTAACTGCAAGCTGCAGCCCCTGCTCTGCCAGGGTCACTCCCAGATTATCGCTGAGTGGTCTCGAGCAGGCCCCTGGAGCCAGAGATAGCTCACCAGAAATTTTGTGTTTCTTAACATTTCTAGCTTAGTTGTTTTCACTAGAACCTCACCACTATAATTGTTCGCGTTATTGTCTGTCACTGTCTCTTCACGTCTAAAAATTCATAAACTCCACTTAGATGTTATAGTTTCATGTTTTTCAAGTCGTTGCTGATGCTGTTGATGGAATCATGCAGCTTGTGAACTGGAAAAGTTACTATTTTTAAAGTTGTAGTTAATTTCCATTACAGATTTGCCAAAAAGACTGTCCAAGGATTAAATTAATTTTACACTAATATTCCCTGTAAGCTCACAGGGAATCCTGTCTGGCACTAGTTAGAAACTGCTTAATATTCTCTTTGTTAATGTACAAATCTTCTAAAATAAACACTGCCAAAACTGAGAGGCTAAACTTTGTTTCTCAGTAAATATTCAGCAGAGATTGTGATACAGTGCTCAACTACTAAGATGATCATGAAATAAAAACATTTCACAATACATTTGCTAATATATCTGAAAGCATCATGGATAGGTAAATTCATTCACATCTATTGAAATGTGAAAGAACACACACAAAAAATTCAGGTGCTGTATTTTTTTTCCTAAATGTGTCAGTGAAAGTAGTCAATTCAATTCATGTTGAAGGTAACAAATGGAATCTATGAAATTATTTTTTCCTCAGAACCCCAAAATATTGGAGATTTCAAAAGAAATAGCAACAGCATTCAAAAAGTGCCCATTAGTGTGATGTAAAACCACAACAGATATTATTCAGATGCTAACAAGGTCACATTGAATTTTAGTCTGCAACTACTATGTGCTAGCTGCAATGACTACATGCTTACCTTTAAATCTAGGAACATTCTGAGGCACTGGAACCTGAATGCCTGTGCTGCTGAATTTTTTGAATGGTCCCTGATACAGATATGGTCCAAGTCATCTGCTAGTCTCCCAAAGAACTGAAGATCTGAATACAAATCTGGAACTTGCACAAGGGGCTACTACCAGCAGGTAGTCTGAATGCAGCTACAGTGCTTTTGAGGGCAAGACAAGTTGAAAATATAGACACCGTATTTCATGTCAGTTGTCCTTCACGACAATATTCCAGGGCACATTTATTTTATTAAAAAAAATGCAGACATATTGACTCCTTGGCAAAAAGGCTGAAACATTTTAATATGCATAGGAAGTAGTCTACTAATATTGTACTTAAAATACATATACTAGAAAGAACAAACAATATTTTACTTTTGTAAGAACATGGCAAGACTATTAAACTATGAGCAACATTTTAGACAATATCAAAGCTGCATATGCTAATAAAGTACAATAATAAGTCAAGATCTTTACGGTCTGCTAGTTTCCATATTCAGCAATGGACCTAGGGGTGCTGGTTGACAGCAGCTGAGCATGAACCAGAGTGTGCCCAGGTAGCCAAGAAGGCCAATGGCATCCTGACTTATATCAGAAATAATGTATCCAGCAGGACCAGGGCAGGGATCACCTTGTGCTCGGCACTGGTGAGGCCGCACCTCAAATTCTCTGTCCAGTTCTG
Organism: Climacteris rufus; assembly: GCA_013398175.1. Lineage (NCBI taxonomy): Eukaryota > Metazoa > Chordata > Aves > Passeriformes > Climacteridae > Climacteris > Climacteris rufus. The sequence goes on along the minus strand of VZRZ01006029.1, from coordinate 201,505 downwards.
GGACCCTCACTGCAAGTGCTAGAACGAGTCCAGAGAAGGGCAACAGTGCTGATGAAGGGTCTGGAATGTAAATCCTATGAGGAGTGGCTGAGGGAGCTGGGGGTGTTTATCCTGGAGAAAAGAAGGCTCAGGGGAGACCTTATCACTCTCTACAACTCCCTCAAAGGAGGGTATAGCCACGTGAGGCTAAGTTTCTTCTCCAAGGCAACCGGAGACAAGAGGAAACAAGCTCAAGTTGTGGCAAAGGAGGTTCAGGTTGTGTCCTAGGAAAAATTTCTTCACTGAAAGAGTGGGTAAGCATTGGACTGGGCTCCCCAGTGAAGTGGTAGAGTCACCATACCTGGAGGTGTTCATAAAATGAGTAGACAGGGCACTTCTGGATATGGTTTAGTGGGCATGGTGGTATTTGGTCAAAGGTTGGACTTGATGATCTTGAAGATCTTTTCCAACCTTGATTCTAATGTTGCCTTAGGATTTTAGCTTTTATATTTTTCATACATTTGTAATCCTGCAATTCTTTAGTGTGTAACTCTAAACTTTATATATAAAATGTTAACTACTGTTTTCCCATTTGGTAGACAAAATAACTCCTCTCCAGGTCTGAAACCCAAGGACATCTTACGGTCTCAGGCCCCCAAAAATGTAAACAAAAGTGGGATGGGGGGAGGAAACTGAGGGTAAATTACTTCATTACCCAAAGGTGTAATTGGAAGATCAAACCCCAATGTACTAATGTACCCAATTTATGAAAGCATGAAATCCCCTGACCCATCGTCCATTTCGGGTGAAGTCCCTGGTGGGGGCTATGTCTGCCCTAAATAAGGCCTGAGGCCCTTCAATAAATATAACTGCTTTTTTACTCTCCTTATTTCGTGTGGCTTCTGGTTTAGGTCCTAATGGATAAGGCATCACTATGATTCCACAAATGTAACCTTCCTATGTGTCCAAATGGTTATTTGGTAAAATGGGTCTCAACAGTCACAAAGGCAGGAGAGAAAACTGAATTTCTAGTGTCAGTATTTGGCTTTGGTTTCTTTCTTCTGTATGCTCAACCAAAGTCTTTTTAATTCTACAGCTGAAGAAGTGGGGGTGAAGAGCAAGGGACTATTCCTTGATCCTAATGTTCATTACTGTTATTTGCCATTTTTCTGCATGCCAAAGGAATGGGATTAAGGGAATACCCTCAGAGTATAAAGTACTCTAATACGATTGAACTAATAATCTGATTACAGAATGAGCTGTGCACTGCTCAAGAAATGCTCAGTGAACACAGTATGCATGCAAACATGCACATACACCACCTCATCATCAGAAAAACTGTGTCAGTACTTATGATATCACTAAATAGCAGCCTAGTCTATTATTGCAATATTCTTATTTTTCCCTAAAAATCCTTTGGGTCTGACAAACACACCACACTGTCCACCGGAAAGAGAAAAACAAGACCCTGTCTAAAATTAGACTCCTGTCTAATTTTAGTCATGCAACCACACACATACTTTACAAGCATAGATCTTTCAACAGTGAAGTGAACAAAATGTTAAAAGGAGCTGAGCACACTCAGCTTCCTTTAAAATTGTTACAAAATCAATGTTCTGGGAAAGACTCAATACTTATTTGTATTTATGGAAGGAAAATCTGACAAATTTCTTTAAGCAGAAAATCACATTTTCCTGGAAAACCTACTCATTAAGCCTTCTGTTACGGTATTAAATAAAACAACAACAGGAAAGGCTGTGGCAAATGATAAATGTATAATATAGATAAATATAGATATATAATAAATAGAAAAGTGTTGATATAGCTGAATCTGGGCTTCCTTATCTACACTACCACACCCCTAACAGACTAATTTTATGATATTTTGTAGAGGGAAAAAGATTTGGGTTTAGGTTTTAGTTTGGCTCTTTATGATTTATTGACGAATCAAGAAGATCTTTTCTTCCAGCTTAACATTAAAGGTAAAATTGCATGCAGTCTCAAAGGACACTCAGAAATCATGATATCACAAAACAAGACAAGGAAAGTCAGGGAACTGAAAGAAAATGTTTGTCCTTTGACACTAGGTGGGATGGTGATTTTTAAAAAATCCCAAACTGACGTATTAGCTGACATATGCCAGACAACGTGTCATTTAACACGTATTAACTAATCAAGATAAACATCAGGGAGCTTTGGTTTCAATCAGATTACTTAAAAGGTTAAACTCTTCCTCAGTGAAGTCCAAACTTCCAATAAAGTCATCTTTGTTTGGACTAAAAAACCTCCCTCAAAGCAAACTCCTAAAAATATAAGGAGTTTTCTGACACTCATTTACAATTTTTTAAAGTAATTTCTTATTTCAGCTGGGCAACGTGAAATAGAAAAATGCCTTTAAAATTACTAATGAAGAGTCTAATCCAGACTGTGTATTAGAAATCTTAACAGTTTTATCTTGTTGAAATAGAAAAACATGTAGAAAAATTACAAACCCAAGACCTTGAGATACATTCAACCGAAATGCCAAAGAAAGAAATAAAAAGGGAAGTTTTGATTGTGGCTATTCATTGTGATTTGTTCATTTGTAGTCTACTTCTGTTCTTCCATTTGAGTGTTCAATTGCACCTTAATATAGCCAAAATAAGAATAGCCATGCACATTAAATGTACAGCCCTATCAAAAGAAAAAGAGTAACAAAACCAAGAAAAATATTGTATTCGAATATGGAAACTGGAGGCAGTTAGGTGATCGTTTCTAACATATTGAACAACTGTCACCGAGAGACAATTAATCATAGATAATTTACTCCCAAGCAGAAGCTGATTTTGTCACCTGGCCTCTTGTAGGTCAAGCTGCTGGCAGTTAGTACAAGTAACTAAGTCAAACTCAGAATCTAACAAGACAATGAGCAGCTGCCACAGAGATTTATGACTTCTTAAGTAAGACTGAGAGGGGATAAAGAAAATAGCATAATATCTCAAAGAAGAAGAGCAACTGCTGAACTAAGTGACAAAGAACTGGGAAAACTACAGAAAGTGAACAGAACAGCAAATCTGGGAAGATTCAGAATAAAGAAAAGCTAAGTGTACTTCTGAGTTGCATGATTTCCAAGTACTCCAGACTCACAGAACATCTAGAGAACAGATGTAAGAACTTGTTGACAAGGATTATACATCACTGGCGAGTTTGGCATAGTTATATATGCAGCCAGTAAACCTTGACCACTATGTTGCAGATGGTCTTTTGGCCACTGGCTGCTCAATTACTCACTCCCCAGAGTGATGGTCTGGACAATTCAACATCCATGCACGCATTCAAAGCTGAGCAAACCAAAGCAAGCTTTGAGCATTGAAAGACTGAGACGTTCCACCTCTCACTGATCACAACATCCCTAATTAAAGGAGTGTATAAATTAATTCTTGACGATTAAAATGCTACCTCCTTCAAAAATAACCCACTTTGCCTTGGAAGGAATGATCCAGAAACACCAATTGACATGAATCCTTGCTTACATGAGTAGGTATATAATAATTTTCATTCACACTTGATCTTTAGAATTAGATAAAAAGCACTTTTGAAACAGAAAATTGAGTTATAATCTTGATATTTAAAAAAGACAGCTACTAGCTCCCAATCCTTCTCAGACACAATTAGCCATTAGCATTGACAATATCTCAAGAACATTTACATGTAATTACCTTCTTATCAACATACACAGCAGCCTGGATTTTAATTCCAATCAATCATTAAATCATTTAATCAAAATTAAAAGTTGATCTTTTAACCTGATCTTTTCTCAACCTCCAAGTCCCTTCCTATTGACTTCACTTTCCCCATGTTTAGCTTACTTCTCTGAGCATAACTTTGCTTATGACAATATGTATTGCCTCTGTGTGCCAGATTGTGCACTGATGACTTTCCGAGCTTGCTCCTTCTCCTTATTTTTTTTTGTTTCTGATTAACCTATTCATCCACTTTCTCTCACAACTAGCTAGAACAAATGTTTTCCACAACTTAAGTATCATGCATGAAGTTTCTAGATAGAAAAGAAGTGGAATCAGTTGGAAACAGGTCTAATTTTTAGCATCATTGCAGACAAATTTCCTTTTTGAGTCACAGAGCAAGACCACCATAGAATCCAGAAATCATAGTGCAAAGGACTATAGCAACATAATAAACACTTTTCATTTGCTTTTCCAACTAAAGCCTCTGCTAGTCAAAAACTTTGTTACTGTAAAAACATACTGCTTTTGTGCAACGCCTGTGATCATCAATAGGGCCCCAAGACAGTACCAGAAATAAAAGACAGATATATTCTCTCTGAAATCTGAAGATGATTTTGTACAAGTATTTAATTACAGGTAGTGACTGTTACATAACTTCATAGTTATGTACTCTCTACTTTGCCAGCATGGTGATGAAACTGGAATTAGAAATTACAAATGTACAACTTTAGGCAAATCAGATGCACTAAAAAAGTCTGCACAACCAAAAGCCTATGCAGAGACCCAGCAACAAATGCAAAATCTATATTTTCCCCTAGATGCAGAAAAAACAGTATTTCTTTGCAATGGAAACAAACATTTCTGAATTACTGCTAATCTACTGAAGTCATGTCAAAGAAATAACAGCCACACTAGTCTATAAAAGAACACCTGCGTATTTAAGGATCCCATTGAGTAAGGAATTTTCCACTGAGCACTGTGTGGGAAAGAGGCATCTTTATTTTACCATGGCTGTGATCAGAAATACTTATTTCTTTGCTGACATTTACAGAGTTTAACATGCAAACATAAAAATCCTGAAAAAAGTCAACGGAAACAGTTTTACAATCATATTCTATCAGAAACAATGTGCACTATAAATCATCATAATTACAGAAGAAATATTTCCATTGAGTTTTAGTTGTCTTACAGTTTTTGTAATTTCTGTCATTAGCTTTGAGTCTGAAATCTTCTACTTATCCATGAAATACACAATAAGCTGGCATACCTTTGTGTATTCTTGAAGGACCAAATAATTTGGGAAGAAATAGCTGAAAATAAAATAATCTGCTCAGCAAAATACTCTAAGTTCATTTATAAGATGACTAAACCTAATAAAAGATTCTTCTGTGTTTCCTATTCTTCACAATTTGTAGTATTTTAATTAGAACTTTAAGAAATATTTCATGAAGAGATTAAGTAGTCTTCATAGCGGCAGCAACGTCAGCAACAGTGATTTTATCCTAGACCTAAAAATTCTATATGCAGAATAATATCACAATATATTATGCTTTACCTAATATGAAAAATTGATTTTTTTTTTAGCTCTTTTTAGACCAACTAGGAACAGCAAGTTTTTGTGTATAATTCCATGTCTATTCATTAATTTTTTATAAAATTCTGTAGCTAATTTTCAACAAAATTTAACAATAGGTGAACAAAAGCCAAAGAATGAGATAATTCTTAATAATAGTTAATTTCTCATTATGTTTGCATAACTGAAAACTACTGAATAAAATGCATGCCACTGATACATTTCGACATAAATATTCTTATGTCTATTATACCTTATCAGTGTCTGTTAACACTTAATTAGAAAAACAATTCATTTAAATTACCTATTAACAGAGGATGAGCAGGCAGTCATTTAGAATAGCTATAGAACCTCATAAATCACACCTGAAATATGAACTTCAGGGGCTAAGATGCAGGTACACATCCTGACATCAGGCTAAGGGACTGCAGATTATGGCAGAGGAACTTCAGTGATTCAATTTAGTGAAAAGTAGCTTTATTAAATCTGGAAATGACATTAAGCTTTATGAATAGACATCACAGTTTGACAGTGCTGAAAGACAGAAGTCTTGCAGCTTAGCTTTTCCCTGTTCCTCTTATTTTTGATTGAGTTCCATCCTTTACACCCTCAGTAATGCAGTTTCAGCACCATATCTCAGTGCTCAGGAGATACCACCTATACGATCTCAAGATTAAAGATTTTATGAGCTAAACAGCTTCTTGTTTTCCCAAGATAGTTTTCTGACATTTCAATGGGCTTGGGAAATAGAAAAAAGTTAGATCTCCCATTCCTGCCCTGGAAAGTTGTTACTGTTGTGAAAGTTGTTCATATGTCTACATCTATTTCACACTCTGTCTTACTAAAGTATTTTAAAAAATACACTGTCTATTCATTAACTCATAGCCTGTATTAAAGTTTCAGAATCCATTAATATTTGCAGGGAAAAACATACTAAGACAAAAGATTTTTGTTTCATGAACCTAAGAAAAGAAAATCTGGAGATTTAGAGAAATTTGTAGTCAGAAGGAGCAATCCTGAAAGTACTGTTGAGGAACTAAATGACAGCAAAGCATTCAACTCTGCCAAGTAAAATTCACGCTAGAAAAGTCACTGTAACTTGTCCATTTTGGAACAAGGAAGTAATGTTCCCTCCTTAATGGGGCCAATTGAGCTGAACTTTGAGTTGATTGTGTATTCCTCATGAGATGACACTTTCAACATGACAAATTTCACCCCACTTAACCAGATGCCTATAGCTGAGCTTGTAGCTGAGCTCTATGGGGTCTCTATGTGGTCAATGAAGAGAAACAGGCTCTTAAAGAATGTGATGCATCTTACCTGTTTTAAATAAAGGATAAGACAAATTTCTCTGACAAGTGCCTATTTCCTCACTGACTATGAACAAAGAGCCTTGGCAGGCTGTTCTAAGTGCCCACACTTTGAAGAACTGCAATTACAGGAACAAGTGGGAAGGCCTTGAGATTCAAACAACAAAAAAGCATAAAGGAAAAAAAAACGTATTGCAACTAAACCTCACCATGACAGACAACTGCAAACACCCCCCAGCAGGCATATCTCTGGAGACAAAATCATAGAATGGTCTGAGAAGGAAGGGACCTTAATGATCACCAACCCCACAACCATGGTCAGAGCTCCACGCAACCTGGCCTTAAACACTTCCAGGGATGGGGCATCCAAACTTCTCTGGGCAACTCAGTCCTGGACTTCGCCACTCTCACAGTAAAGAATTTGTTCCTAATATCTAACCTAAACCTACTCTCTATCAGTTTGAAGCCATTCTCCCTTGTTCTGTCACTCCATGCATCTGTAAATAGCTGCTCTCCATCTTTCTTGCAGGCTCCCCTCAGGTGCTGGAAGGCCACAATTAGGTCACTCTGAAGCCTTTTGTCCTCCATGCTGAACAATCCCAATACTCTCAGCCTTTCCTCATAGCAGAGGTGCTCCAGCCTTCTGATCATGTTCCAACAGGTCCATGTCCCTCCTGTGCTGGGACCCCAGGGCTGGATGCAGTGCTGCAGGTGGGTCTCACCAGAGCAGAGTAGAGGGGCAGAATCCCCTCCCTCCCCATGGGCCACGGGGCCCTGGATGCAGCCCAGGACACCTCTGGCTTTCTGGACTGAGTGTTGCTGGCCTTGGCATGTCCAGCCTCTCACCCACCATCATCCCCAAGTCCTTCTGGGCAGGGCTGCTCTAGATCTCTTCATCCCCCTGCCTATTCTTAACAATCTAATATCCAAATATTACCTGTCAGTCACCTGGCTGTGTACTGCAGAGTCACTTCCTGGCATAGACTTCTTACACTTTTCTATCTTCTTGTATATGTTCTGAGGAAGTAACAGGAAATTTTATGTTTCCTTTCTCTTCACTAAGCAACAGAAAGAAGGTTCAACAGAGCAAGTATTAGGGAATTGCTATGTCACGTTAGTACAACAGAAATGCTTACACTGGAAATATTTCAAGCATCAGCTACACCAAGAATAAAGGCAAGACAACTTCCACCTTCTACCTTTCCTTCCCCCCCTTCCTTTTTCCTAGCTACACCTACTTCCACCATCCACAAAATCCTAAAATTTTGCAGCTGTTCATTTTGCAGGACAGTTCTGATTTTGCAGAGAGCTCTAGCAGTGTATGTAATTCTCACCGTGCAAACACTTGAAAAAAGAAACTCTGGACTATGATCTGCCTTAGGTTTGGTAGTGTGAATATACCCCTGATAGTTATTCAAGCAATTGTGTTACTACATTCTAAATTTAAACAGATCTGTTGCTGTTGCCCAGTTGTAAAAACTGGTAGAGGAGACAGTTTCACAGTGTGTTACATAACATTTCAAACATTATAGTGCAAAACTTCATCACGCACAAATCAGAAAACAAGATTAATGTTTTTATTTCACATCTTCTACTCAGTAGATTAGAAGCTAAAATAGTTTCAGCAATCAAATTAGTATCTACTGATGGTATTTCTTCTGACGTCTTAACTTCTTACATCAAAACAATTCTTTCTTTAAAAAATGCAGAATCATGACCATATAAATAGTCAGCCCAGCCTTTGCTGGTTCAGTCTACTATACCACTTTAACAGCAGCTTTTGGATTGTGCAAGTACAGTATTTGTAAGTGTAAATGCTCTCAGAAATAATGGTTTTCGAGTTAATATTAACATTAAAAGAATATAGATGATAATTACCTTTGCTTCTCCTTTCCTCTTTAAGAATTTTTGGCTTCACTAACTTTTATGTGGGTCTTGATGGTGGCTTTGGAATCTGTATAATGGCTGTTTGAATCCCGGCTGTTATTTCATTTTGTCTCCTTCATCCTAAGTGATGCTGAATATTCAGCATCTTCTCTTCAGATATATAGGTTGAAATAAAATACAACATAGGGGCCTAATACACTATCTAATAACTCTGAAGTAATACACTACTTATATATATGTCTATATATATATGTATATGAAGCAAATGTAATTAAGCAAGAAGGAAAACAATCTTCCAGGAAGAAAATAGAAGAGATTATCAGGATCCAGACTTGAGAAAATTACTTTTATTTTTTTTATGTGGATCACTAAAATGTTGTGAAAGCAAAAAACTCTTTATCTTTTGTGCCCAGTAAAAGCTTGACTTAAAAATATTCTCAGCCACGTACTCATACATCACAATTTTTGTATCATGAAGTAGATGTTGTAAAATGAATTTAAAGTATCATCATAAGATCTGAATAATTTGACAGCTTAGCAATATCCTAGTAGATTTTCAATATTTGAGGATGAACAAGTACATTCTCATTACCATTATCAGAAAATGGTACATATTTATGTTTTCTCTGCTTTAACAAATAGTGTGGTGCAATAGAAGCCCATCTTTAAAGAAAAACAGACTTTGCACAGTGCCTTATAGGCACTTCAGGGCTTTCATTGAATTCTAGTTCTAGCATGGTACCTGTTTCAGCTCTGAATGCAGCAGAGAAATTGACAATACCAGTTTTGTAGTAGAGAAACTGAGAATACCATTAGGTAAGACTACTCCTGAACTGTGAGTCTCAGATCGTCAAAAAGTAACAAAGATACAAATTACTCTCATTTAAAGTGCACTACAGATACATGCAGGTAAAGGTGGAGTGGGTCAGAAAAACGGTTTTCATACAGAAAGTCAAAACCAGTTAAAATATATAATATATATTAATAAATATTCTTTTGAAAATTTCTTTTGAATATTTTGTATATTGCTTGCATTTTCTTCTCTAGATACATGAAGGGACACTTTTTTCATTCTTGTTCATGTAGTGCCAATAGAACAGCCAAATAACCACAGCAAGACCCTCTCCCTTAATTAGCCACATAAAATGCGTATCTAATTAGTCAACTACTTCATCAATGTGGTTCAACAACTCTTGGATAGCTGGCCACTTCCTCTATATAAACTGTAAACTCTGCTTTGGATGAGTGTTCCCACATCTGAAGAAATTTATTCCTCTTTTTTTACTTCATCAGAATAACTACACAGAGGTACAAGATGTTCTGAGGCCATACCCACTAAAGATGCCCTCCTCCTGTCATTTTCCTGCTTTGGAACGATGCTTCATCTTTTCTTTACAAAAGAAGAATGACACAAACCTCTTTTACGAGGACATCTCAAACACATACAAGTTGTGAAAGGTGCACTTTGTCTTCAAATCTATAAATATTTTCCATGCTTGACAACATGAAAATGCTCTCAACTTAACATGAAGTGATTTTTAAATACAAATGTTTCTAAGTTCTCCTAAGGGTACATTGGCTTTATTTCCAGGCACAATGATTTTCTTTGTTCTTGTATAAACACGAGTGTGTAGCACAGAATTCACAAGTCATCACACTGCCTTTAGCTAACTCATTATACACATGACCTTAAGGAAATGCTTCTTCAGAAGTCTATAATATAAGTAATCACCTTTTCAGTGTCTTGGGCTCTTTGCTCTTGGAGGCTCAGAGCTCTCTGCTGCTCTGCAACATGCATATGAGCTCTTGCATCTGTTGTTGCCTTGGATTTTGCTTCAGAACGCTCTGAAATTTGCTGTAGTTGCAAATCAGTCTGACGTGGCACTACAGTTTTCAAACACTACAATTAAACACCAAGCAATGAAGAGTCAGAAACAGTAATAAACATAGTTAAATATGATAATTCTGAGAATGTTGTTTCAAACTGTGTTTTTCTGTGTTAATGTACACAGAAAAAGCTCTAAACACGTTCAAACAGAAAACCAGGACTAGCTCCATTGAAAACAACATCAAGTTTGGACTTGAATAATGACAAACTTTGTTTAATTGAGAGAAATTGCTCTGTGCAGCTTCCTATGGAGGTGAAGTGCAGAGAGAGTTGCTGTGCTCTTGTTCCTGGTATCGAGTGAAAGGACATCTGGGAACAGAACCATAGAATAGTAGAATGGCTTTGGTTGGAAGGGACCTTATAAATCATTTATTTTCAACCCATCTGCCCCATGCAGGGACACCTTCAACTAGAGCAGCCTGTTTAAATTCCCACCCAGCCTGGCCTTGAACATTGCCAGGGATAGGGCATCCACAACTTCTCTGGACAACGTGTTCTAGAGCCTCACCACCCTCACCATAAAGAATATATTCCCAATACCTACTCTAAACCTACTCTCTATCAGTTTGAAGCTATTCTCCCTTGTCCTGTCACGCTATGTTGTCATGGGTAACCCAAAATGTTATTGTATGCCATACCTTTCTGTGACCCAAAAAATCCTCACTGTCTCAATATGATCCAGTGCTGTGGCCAGAATGGGAATCCCAAGGTGGGGCGGGTCCGGTGGAGGGAGGGAAGACAGGTGTTGCTTAGATCTCTTTTTAAGTTGGAGCATGGAAGCAGGGAGAGCTCTCTTTCCAGGAAGCATGTGCAGAAGGTGGAGGCTCCACTTCAGACAGGGTTGCTTAGGGTGGTTGGGTTTTTTTGTTCTGGGCTTGCACCAGCAGCCACTTGGAAAAAGTATTTCGCAAGCAGGAACTGTTTCAGAGCGAACTTTGCAAACCCTGTGGGCAGTTTGAAGCTTGAGCCGGTCCCTGGGACCACGTCACTCTGCACCAGTGCTGACAGACTGGTTCTTCCCCTCAGACACACCAGCGGAGGCCAGCAGCACCAACACCAGCAGAGTCCTGCACATGGCAGGAAGAGGCGGCAGGTGGCAGAGCCGACCCCGTACAAACCAGCAAGTCTTCATCTGCCACTAGAGCTGCTTCATGTCTCCTACCTTATTGTAAGGGTTTGCTGCCTTTGTTTCCCTTTGTCTCCCCTCAGCTTATACTTTGTCTCCCCTGATGCCTACGAAGGCACCATCTTGGGTGGAGGGTTTGTCGCCATCTTTTCCCTGTGTCTCCCCTCATGTGGTCACCTGGGGCAGGCGCCATCCCGGAAAGGGTATTTCTAGAATTTTGGGTTCCTCTTTGTCCTCGAGGAGTTTGTGAGTTTCAGGAATTTTGTACCTAGTGATTATTCACTGGTTTTGCCTGTTGCAATTTCCTTTGTTAGGAAGCTGTTATTTTTTCTCTTATGTCTGCTCGTATTCATTTGCTCCTTATTGGTGGAAAGGGATTGGTTAAACCTATAAGGGGGGGTAACTCATTTTAGAGTGTTCTGCTTCAAACTGTCTTAAACCAAGACACATGCTTTTATATATAGCTGCTCTCCATCTTTTTTTGCAGGCTCCCCTCATGTACTGGAAGGCCTGAGGTGTCTCTGAAGCCTTTTGTCCTCCATGCTGAACAATCCCAATTCTGTCAGCCTTTCCTCATAGCAGAGGTGCTCCATCACTCTAATGATCTTGGTGGCCTCCTCGGGACTTGCTCCAACAGGTCCGTGTTCCTCCTCTGCTGGGACCCCAGGGCTGGATGCAGTGCTCCAGGTGCTCACCAGAGCAGAGCAGAGGGGCAGAATCCCCTCTCTCCCCTGCTGCCCATGGGGCTCTGGACGCAGCCCAGGACATGTTTGGCTTTCTGGGCTGGGAGTGCTCATGGCCAGGGCATGTCCAGCTTGTCACTCTCCAGCACCCCCAAGTTCTTCTGGGCAGGGTTGCTTTCCATCTATTCATCCCCAGTCTGGGTTGGTTTCAGGGGTTGCCCCAACCCAGGTGCAGCACCTTGTACTTGATCTTGTTAAATCTCATGATGTTCCCATGGGCCCACTCTTTCAGCTTGTCCAAATCCCTCTGGATGGCATCCTGTCCTTCAGGTGTGTCAAACCACCACTCAGCTTGGTATCATCTGCCAGCTTGCTAAGGGTGCACTCAATCCCTTTGTCTGTGTTATTAATGAAGATATTAAATAACACTGGTTCCAGTACAGACCCCTAAGAGATTCCACTTGTTACTGATGTCCATCAGTTGACCACTACCCTCTGGATGTGACCATCAAACCTTACCCCCACCACGGTCCACCCATCAAACCAATGTCACTCCAATTTCAAGAGAGGGATGTTGCAGGGGACCATTTCAAATGCTGTATAGAACTTCAGATAAATGAAATCTGTAACCCTTCCCTCATTCACTGATGTAGTCACTTCATCATAGAAGGTCACTAGTTTGGTCAGGCAGGACTTACCCTTGGTGAAGTTGTGCTGATTGTCCTAAATCATCTTGTCCTCCATGTACCTTAGCACAGTTTCAGGAGAATCTGTTCCATGTTCTTCCCAGGCACAGAGGTGAGGCTGACAGGTTAGTAGTTCCCAGGGTCATCCTTTCTTCTCTTTTTAAAGATGAGTACAATGTTTCCCTTTTTGCAGTTGCTTGGAACATCAGCTGACTGCCATAAGTTTTCAAATGGTATGGAGAGTGGTTTGGGAACCACATCAGTCAATACCCTCAGGACTCTGGGATTTATCTCATCAGGTCTGATGGACTATGAAGACTTCACTCATGTCCAGTGGGATACCCAGCCTTCCTTTCATCTTTTCATCTTTTCATCTTTTTTCAATCTTCCCCCATGACCAGCATAAAAGTAATGTGAGAATCTTGTTCCTCTTGATGAACTCAAGCCCTGAAACTAAACTCTGAATGAGACGTTGGGTTATACTTTTTTCAAATAAAATAGTAATGAAAGACTGAGGATGGATGAAAAATTATATATTGAAGTAGGGAAAAAATACAAGCTGCAATATCAACACACTTTTTATGGTTTATGTGTGTCTTCAAGGAACATAGAAGCTAGAAAAAGAAGTTCAAATGAGAATTAAAGAAATCACTGCTAGGTAATATGGCCTGATAATTTAACTCACCTTTAGTCTCCTTCTTACAACATATTTTATTGTGGGATATGGGATCTTAGTAAGAATATTAAGGTCTCTAAGAAAATAAAAGACTGTGAGTGTGTCTACAGAACACCTACACTACATGTCCAATTTGAAAGCAATCTTAGTTTTGCTGCCAATTTTTATTAATAATTTTTGGCAAATTCTACATTCTGTTCAATTTTACACCTCTAATCAAATTTATAACCTGGCATGTGGAATGCACATAACTCCTGATGAAACACCAGCCCTGTTGGTATTATCTGGAGGCTAGAGTAAAGAGAGAGACAAGAGTAAAACTGGATTTGAAAGAAGCAGCTGGGGGACCATGGAAAGCACATAACCAGTGTCCAGGTTCATGTTTACTATTTGCTAATTGTAACCAAATGAAATAAATTCTAGCAGCAAGGACACAACATACTAATGTGTTTATAATATGCAAAAACAATTAATATTTTTTCTTCTAATCATAGTATTTCAGATTCTTACTGAGATAAAAAAGAAAATTCATATTATTAAGTAACGTGTTTACTATAAAATGGCATACATTATACCTTTTATAAATTAAGCATGAATTAACCTGTGTTCATCCATTTAATATTCCTAACATCATTTCACTGTTGTGTGGAAAGGAATAATAAGTGCTGGCAGTTTTAACTTTCCTTGTCAATCAGGCCAAGGTCAGGAACCTATATACTCCTGAAATTAAACAAATGAGGGAGCAGGGGGGAAGAGAAATATTTACAATTTTAATTCCAAGGAGTGATGACAGCAAGGCTTTTTTTTTTTACTGAGAAATTCTTGTAATTACTTTGCTTTGGACAGAAGACCAATTTCCTTGCTGAAGATAGGGTATAAATTTTGTGAAAGATGGACAAATTGAATGTGCTGGCAGACTGTCTGAATTTTGCTTTTTGAAGTGCTTTTGAACGGAAATGATGGCTTTTTCATTATGGCAGTAACATAGAGGTTTTTTGAGTATGTGTGATTACATAAATTCAAGGGCTATGGCATTGTAATTATACATATATTTATACTGAAAATCCTTCTAATTTCATTTTTTTTCTATTTCTGTCATGATCTAATGTCTCCTGTTGTTAAACAGACCAAAAATACAACCAGAAATCCTTCTCTGAATGCCCTTACCTTTCCACTGAATAAAAAAAGCTTATCAAAATAATTTCCAGGAGGCTGTAGCCAAACAGGGATACATAAAAGGAAACTTTCTGCTTGAATGTGATGGAAAAGGGGAGTTTCATGCATCCAGGACCAGGCCAAAATTGAAGTTGTCTTTCCAAGATATTCTGAGTTTGAAATAAAAAACAGTAACTGTGTAGTTCATCATTACTTCAAATCTGAAGTACTGTCAAGCATGCAAAATAAGACTGAGAATGAAAACCACTGTAGCATTTAATGTAAATAATTTCACAGTCACAATGAAAATAGCTTCTACAACACCTAGAAAATTAGAAGAGGTTTAAAATAGGAAATTCATAAATACTTACAAAACAACAAAAAAATCCTGCATTTTCCTTTAACTTTTTTGTGCAGACCTTTTCTCACTT
The DNA here is from genome assembly GCA_013398175.1 of Climacteris rufus. Taxonomy (NCBI): domain Eukaryota; kingdom Metazoa; phylum Chordata; class Aves; order Passeriformes; family Climacteridae; genus Climacteris; species Climacteris rufus. Next base: position 186,386 of record VZRZ01006029.1, on the reverse strand, counting down.
GATCATGGAAATCCTATACATTCATGATCTTCTCAGTCTCTTGAAAATACAGAACAGTGACTCAAGATACCAGGAAAAAAAATGTAGAATTATGTATAATCTATTGCATAAGTGCATTTTTTAGTGCACTTATGAAAATAATTGTCCCTACTACTATGCATGATGAAAATTCCATAAACATTTCATATTCATACCAAGGTGGCTTTCCACGCAGACCCTGGAATTCAGACTTAATTGCTTCTCTTTAACTTTTGTATTTGCTTTTTCTTTTAATCTCAGTGATCAAGCATGGGGTATTTTTTTTAGATGTACTCACTTTTAAGACAGTAATATCACATTCATATTGTACTGGTGGAAATGAAGAGCAAGTAAAGAAGTTAAGAGCAAAAGAAATTACTTACTTGTACTGTTTTGCAGATGTGAGAGGATTCAGTTTATTGGTTGACTAAGAATAGAGCTGCATTAAAAGAGGGTATGGTAACTCAAAAAATACTGCCAAAGGTATGAAAACATACACAAAGCACAATACAAGAAATAAAATGGGGGAAGCAAAATGACTGGTTTTAAACTCCTTTAATAACGTTGTAAACATATAAAAAACATGGTGAAAGAAAAAAATGAATGAAATGCTTATTGTGTGCAGTACATAAAACATAGGAAAAACTGTACACTCCAACAGAGGAGTAGTGTTAAACACTAAAATACCTGAATCAAATCAGATAAGTAAGTTCATTGGATTAGTAAGGAAAATAGGATCAGTATGGATTGGGATTTCTCACCTAAGTAGGAAAGCACAGCATTTCTAAGACTATAATACTGACAGATGGACTAGGATGATGACAGTGCCTGTGACATACTGTGGGAGACCAGGAAACCTAAGAGCAAGAAGCAAACAATAATGTAAACCAGGTAAACTGCACTGGGATGCATTGCTGAGGTAAAAGTTTATAATATTATAATGGATTGTTTCAGTGAATCCAGGCAGGAAACACACAAGAGAAGAAACAGCTCCTGATTTAGTCCTCAGCAAAGTACAGTTCATGATCCAAATTTATATTATTAAGGAACTAATCTTCAACTGTGTCCACCATGTTCTTTTCTTCATGTATAACATAAGCAAAAATAAATTATATATCCACCAAACTAGGGTTTGATTTCAAGAAAAAAATAATTAAATGAGTGACCTTGTTAAAAAGTATTGGCTTGTAAGTGTCATGAAGACTTTTCAGTGGCACCATGAGAGGCTATCAGAAAAAGAAAAAAAACAAACAGAAGCTTTCCTTACAGAGGTTATATTGGAAAATCTGTTTCAAATGCATGTGACAGTAGAAGATTTGGAACAGAACAGCAAAATGAACTATTGCAAATTGCCAAAACTAAATGAAAAGGATTCATTGGTTTTGAAGGGACATAACTCCAAAGTCACTAAATTATTAGTGATGTGCAACTGGTCTTAATTACAGTGTTTTCCAAAGCAGGTTGCTAGTGCACATGCCTAGGCTCCCCTCCTTTAGCCCTGAATGTAAGCTAGTTCTCTTTCCCACTCATTTGCAGTCTAACAACATTGTAAATTAGTTCAGTTCACCGTGGGAAAAGCTGCAGAACAGAACAGCCACGGCAACACAAGATAAGTGAATATTAAACGCCAACAAACCAGATAATTTAAATAAAATGATTTCTGCAGTATCTTAGAAAAATAACAAATCACACAAAAAGAAGAAATAATGAATCAATGGCATCCTGAGACTTAGTTCTCTCATTCTCTCAAAAGCTACTGCTTTTGTCATTGGTTCAGACTGACTTAATGGACTCCATGAACTTAAAGGTCGTTTCCAAAGAAAATTATACTGTGAGTCTCTGCCTCTAACACTGTGCCTCTTACTTAACTATTAGAATCAATTCAATAGCACTGTATTTCATTTTGGCATCAATGACAAGATTTGGATTGTATCAACCATCCCTGTATTTCTGAGAGGGAGATTTTAACAAGCAACTTATACATATGAAGTAATCCACAGAATGGAACACAAGGAATTTAAGAGAGATAAGGAAGGAAGATATAGAACAAAACAAAATACAAGTATCTTTTTAATCAAGAAAAAGAATGGAAAATATATGATAAATATTTAGACAAAAAATATATAATTTTTCTTTAGAGAATCCATCAAGAAGCCACAATAATAAAAACTAATAATAAATGTGCAAAAAGTTATTACTCTACTAAATATATGTTTCTCATACCGGAGGAAGCAGACTATTTTATATTTAAATATCTTCCGAAAATAGACATACTTTTTGCAAGAGATTTTTTTTTCTTTTTTAAACCTGAAAGGGCATTTAGCTGCATTATTTTGAAGTGATTTACAGTGGTTTTAAACAGATGAAAATTCAGACTTATAAATGTAGACTACCTTCTAATAATATTGTCAGTTAGAAAAAAAAGCAATGAAATTCTATACACAGGAGAAGCAGAACTTAAACACAAATTTTATACTTAGTGATCCTGGTATACTCATTCTTCCATTAATAGCAGAGGTTTTAGCCATATCCTCTTAAGACCCATAGAGTTGTTCAAAAGCAAGACCAGAAACCTGAAGTCTTACCAATTCCATTTCTTCATGAAAAAGTAAAATTCATCACATATTTAAACAATACTCTGTACAAATTGGTTATATTAAACTCTATGCAAACTTCAATTTAGAAGTAAAGACTGAAATTAAAAAGGGTAAGCAAATCAGTATAACCAGTAGATGCTTTTTTCTTAGGAAAATCCCTAAATCCTAAGGAACAGATTTCATGGGAGCACAGGAACCACTGGAGAGTCCTAAGAATAGGAATCAGCCTTGAATATCTTAATTGGCTGGATGGTTGAACTCAATGAGTTGTAATCAATGGCTCAATGTCCAAGTGGAGACCAGTAGTGAGTGTTGTGCCTCAGGGGTCAGTGTTGGGACCAGCACTGTTCCACATCATTGTTGGTGACATGGACAGTGGCATCAGGGCACCTTCAACAAGTTCATTGATGACACTGAGCTGTGTGGTGCAGCTGACACTCTGGAGGGAAGGAATGCCATCCAGAGGGACCTGGACAGGCTGGAGAGGTGGGACTGTGTGAACCATGTGAAGTTCAACAAGGCCAAGTGCAAGGTCCTGCACCTGGGTCAGGGCAATCCCAGGCACAAACACAGGCTGGGAGGAGAAAGGATTGCGAGCAGACCTAGGAAGCAGGACTTGGGGCTGTAAATGGACGAGACCCAGTGACATGTGCTTGCAAGCCCAGAACGTCAACTGTGTAAGAATGATGTGGCCAGTAGATCAAGGGAAGTGTTTCTCCTCCTCTACTCTGGTCTTGTAAGACTCCACCTGGAGTGGGGCCTCCAATATTTAGACTTGTTGGAGCCAATCTAGAGAAGTGCCACAAAGATGACCAGAGGGCAGGATCACCTCTCCTATGAAGACAGGCTGACAGACTTGGGGATGTGCAGCCTGGAGAAGGGAAGGCTCTGGGGAGACCTTAGAACAGCCTTCCAGTACATGAAAGAGGGCCTACAAGAAAGATGAAAAGGGACTTTTTACATGGACATGTAGTGACAGGACAAGGGCAAGTGTCACTGAACAGAAAGAGTGTAAGTATATATCAGACATTAGGAAGAAATTCTTTACTGTGAGGGTGGTGACACTCTGGAACAGGTTGCCCAGACAAATTGTGGAAGCCCTGTCCCCGAAGCTTTTCAAGGTCAGGCTGGAAGTGGCTTCAAGAAACCTGGTCTAATTAAAGGTGTCCCTGCCCATGACAGGGGGGTTGGAACTAGGTGATATTTAAGGACCCTTCCAAGACAAACTGTTCTATGATTCTGTGATAATAAGGTGGACCAGATGATCATTGTAGGTCCCTTCCAACTGAGTTGTTCTATCAAAGAATTGCAGACCTTGAAACACAGTTTTGTTTACATTTTTGCCCATGGATTGGCAAATATTTGCAGCCCATTAGAGTCCTACCCAATTCCTTTCATGAAAGCAGTGTACAGGAGACACCTACTGCAGACAGGCCAATGAAAAGAAAATTTAAAGGGAATCTTTACCTGAAATGAAGGAATCAAAGACATTAGCACTCCTGTATGGGCATGTAGAGTTGAATGCTACTATGAAAAAAAATTGCAACATTATAAAATGGATTAGAATATTTATTTTAAAAAATCCTGCCAGACCTGTTTCTGGAGTTGTTAAATGCCAGTGAATAGATGGGAAATTTAAACAGAACCTTGTTAAGAAAATTTGATGCAGCAGAGTCATGTACATATGCCAGATTATATTACAGGTTTTTGTGTGTCTTACATAGTAAGGAAAACAGGAACTACTTATCTAATACCTGTCATTCCTGCAGACCTAATACCTGTCATAACCAGTGTAAGCTTCAGTCTTAGCCAAAACTGAAGTCTGGTATTTGAAAGGAGTTTTAAAGGGTAAAGCATATTTTGACTTGCAGAAGTAGGGAAAGTATCACTTGTGTCTAGTACAGTGTAAAATATGCAATTAGGGTTTTTCTGCTGGGTTCTGCTGAAGACTGCATATTATATTTTTAGAAGATTTAAAAGTTACATAAGCTGAAAATTCTTGGAAGAATTTCCAAGGGAACATTCACCCTGTGTGTAATGGCTGTGCCCTGCTAGACAGTGTGGGACCTATAAAATAGACCTACTATCATAGGCTAAGGAATTCAATAGCCTTGAAACCCACAATCCCAAACACCTAAGAACATATCAGACACTTGACTAAAGGGACCACTGGATGAAAAGTATCTGCTTGCCTAACTGTGATTCTGGTTGTCCAAACACCACATTGCTCTGTTAAACAGGATGTTTGTAACCTCAACCTTTAGAAGTTCTATTATCTCAAACAAGGAATGTACTGAGAGAAACAAATGACTACTGAGATAACAGCAAGGACCTCTAGTCCCATCTCCACAAGCACCAGTGTATAAGACATGCAAGTTGACTGTCCTTTGTATCTGAGCTCTGCTCTACATCCAAAAGAACATGCACAGATTTCATTTCCACTTTGAAAATCACATTAGCAAATACAATTTTCTTGGTAACTAGAAGCTCAGTGGACACTGAAAGAAAAAATGCCAACTAGTTGTATATATGCTGAAAAGGAAATCAAAGGCATCTAGTAAGAAAGAAAACAACTAACAAAAAATCCCCCTCCTCAGTGCAAATGCTGAAACAAAACCAAAACATAAACATTAGAATGAAAGACACTATTATCAGTGTTCATATGGACTACAGAAATCAAAGACATATCTATACTGGTATTACTGATTTCAGTTTAAAATATACTCCATCAAAAAGAACAAAACAAGGAAAAATACAAAAAAAAAAAAACAAGAAGGAATTCAGACAGGAATTGTCATATAATGCTGAAAAAAATACAGTATAAAAGAGAAAAAATCCTGGACCCTGTAACTTATGAAGACAATAAAAATGTGGGTTTATAAAACAACAAATGACACAATGAAAATGTACTGGGCTGCTATGACTCAGAAACTGTAAATTTCAAAGTGCAAAAAGAAATGTTAAAACTCAGCATTGCGGCACTTGTTTATTTACTATTGGGGCTGAACATGGAGCTCTTCAAACACCTCATATCAGAATTCTTATGACTGTTACCTAAGCTGTGGATCAGGAAATGTAATTACCATCACTCTGTATCCCAAAAGTCTCTTGCTTTCCCTTACAAAATATCCCAGGTTCTCACCATAGTCAGGACATAATTATATCCTCTCCCTAAAACTTTATCCTGAATTTTACCCAATTTCATCATTGTACTTCCTCAGGCAGTATCCATCAAATAGTGACTATTCAGAAGACACTGTCAATCTCTGGGCCTCTGTCTTTTTTTTTTTTCCTTTTTGTTAGTCATAGTGTTCTCCTTTACTCAAGAGAACTAAGAAGTAATTTTCACCATTTCTTCATTTTCTCCATCACACTCAACTGAGCAGAGTCTTTGCATAAAAATCAGGCCTCACAAGCAGGAAGAATCTAACAAGAATTTTTTTTATTATGATGATTATTCTGTAGATGCAATATTCTTGCCTTTTTCTCTGTAGAATAGGGTATGAACTCCAATCACAGTCTGAATATAGGGAAAATGAACAGCTTTGATTCAGTGCAGCCATGTCTGTGTTTTCGTGTCTGAAAGGACTGAAATACCTTCTCCTAAGGAAGCAGAACAGTTTTACGTTAACTGTGTGCCTCAATATAAGTCCTAAGCAACAAGCACTGAAATAGTCATGTTCTTGGATGTGGGCCTGTTAATAACCTTAAAAAACAGCACTGGTAATCCAAATGATACTCTGTGTGTTTTTCCCAGGCTGAAACAGGCTGAACATTATTACTTCCGAAGAATGTAATATCTCTCAGAGGAAGCATCACCAGTATTTACTCAGGTTTTACCTAAATTGCACTTGAAATGGGGACAGCAAAGAATGTCAGCAAATCAGTTGAACTTTTTTTTCTCAATTTTCCTATTAATAATTTTATGAACTTGGTTCTATCACTTCTGAAACATGAAACTGAAAATCTGGTACTTCAAGTAAAAGTAATAGTGGAAAACATGCATGCTTTGTATTGCTTCAATAAATAATTTGCAAAAGTGCACAACACTTACCAAGAGATCAAAAAGCCCAACAGGCACTGAGGCTTCCCCAAACACTCCCTTTTTAAAGTGTTTGAAAATGAAGTTATGAGGTAGCATGTCACGCATTACTGGCAAGTATTACACAGCTTTCACAGGTGATTAAGCCAAACTACTTTGATTCTGAAACAAAACATCCCTGTTTACAGAGGATGGCTGTGAGAACCACACTTCACTTTCCCTCAGTGCAGAGCTACTGCTTCAGAGTTCTGTACGTCTGCAGCAGACTCCTTGCTCTCTGAGGACAGGCTTGGGAGGAGGCATTTAGCTACTGCTCACTACTTGAAGTCATCGGTTGTTTCCTGAATGGTGAAGTGAGCCACAGGGTAGGATGCTCAAGCACTGTCTAGCTTGTATGCCACTTGTTGGATCACAGTAAGACTCAATGCAACAAGATTAATTACTGCTGCTGTCAAATACTATGAATTTAAGGAGGATATGAAGTCAAAGATAGTGATAGAAGTCTTACAATCGAAGTTTTGGGTTGATTCTCCATCTAAGTTTAAACTGGATTGTAAACTGACTATCGGCATGTAAACCATGCACACTTAATGCGAAGAACACTCACAGTGAATTGATTTTTAAGAATATCCATAGATCTTAAAGCCTACCACTGGCTATTTTTCTATTTGTTTCATTATTTTTGTATACTAAACACAATATGTATGTAATATAAATGTAATGTAATCTAAATACTATAGACAACAATTCAAAATGCAGTTTAGTATGCAGAGGAATAAAAATATTTTGATATAAACATTGTGCATGATTGTCTGTAGAAAAAACATGTAGTTAGTTTCAGGAAAACAGGACAAACAATTTGAAAAAGGATGAGATACTCCTAGTTACTTACTAGCGTCCTTGATTTCTGTCACCATTATCTCCCTATTGCTACTTACTATTGCAGTGACACAAAGATAGGTACCACAAATACATTGAGTTGTTCACAGATAGTTACTGCGCCTGACTGTCTTCGACTTAAAACTGATGGGCAACAGCATATTGCTATATGTTATTTTTTTAGGAAACCACGTATCTGTTAACTAATATACCCATCAAAGTGTCTGTGTTTCATAACCTGAATAAGTGTGTTCCAGGTTGAGTGTTTCACTCATCAAAACCTATTCAGAAAGTGATATATGGCTACTACATTCCCCTCATGAGAAACTTAACTCTTAAACATGTACATCAAAAGTCTAAAGGTAAATTAGAAAAAAAAAACATAGGAAAAAACCAATCCAAGACACAGATTTGCATATTTGTGTTATGTTCAGTGCACCAAATTTAAAATATTACAATGCAATGCAGAAATAATCAATACAGTCTGTTCCTTTAAACACATAATCTCGTAACAAGAATGGAATTCATTTTCCACAATCTATGGGGATGTAATTCACGTGCAATGGATTTGAGAAGGTCATCAGACTAATTTAGAGCTTGGACATTAAGCTTTTATTTATTTCAATTAAAACTACAGTTCTCTGTTCAGACTTTTGACAAAAGCAACCTAAATACCTGAGGTCTTTCATAATCTCATTTTTTTCTGAGGTTTTGTTGTCAGTGTTAAATTTATGAAAAATGTGAAGATTTTGATTTGGTATACTGTTCTTGTATTTTACAGCACTGTCAATAGCTACATAAGATGAGAGAGGAAGAACAATCAGACATGAGTAGAGTACTCTAAGTCTAGTTCTGATTTACTCTGTATTGATATGACAGAATTAAACTGACTTCATAGTAATAAGTTTCCAATGGCTGTTTCTGAATTAATGTTTGAATTAGATCAAATTAATTACATGTCCGTGGTACAAGGGACCATAGATGGACCAAAGTCACACCAGTAATTCAAAATGAAATGAGAAAACCATATTTGCCAGCATATCACATGGAAGAACACATATCTACTAAACAAGTTGGAACACCTGGACACGTGGCTTTGGGCCATGCACAGATGGCCTGCTGTAAATCGACTGCATCAGAAATATCTCAGACTTGTTATGCACTCATGGATCAGTTGCACAGCACATGCACGTAGGGGATATCATGTCCTGGATTCACCCAACACACTCCATGAGCTGGGACAGGCTGATCTGCTTCTACGTCCACAAACAAAACAACTGGAGAGACTGCTGCTGCTATTGTTATTGTTCAGGATTGTGGATTATCCCAGAAAGCGGCAGGGTAATAGATAACTTGCAGTAATTTACTGGAACACTGTTAAAGTAGTTGGTTTACGGAAAGGAAAAAAAAAGTTGGATTTTACTTATTGTTTTCTAAATTAGTCATAACTGGTCAAGGTCACTGATATTAGTGAGCTCTAATAGAGGGTGGACCAAGAGAAAATAAGGACAGATCTATTTCTACAAAGTTAGGAAAAATGCAAGGAGAGAAATAAGTTTGAGATGTAGAAGCAGATAATATATGTACCTGATGTGAAAATTGAAAGTACAAAATTAATAATAACAACAGAAATAAGAATGAGAAAGGTACAACATGTTTTCTAATCCTTTTACTTTGAAAATGAATGTTCTGGGTTTTATTACAGTGCCCTTATCTCCCAGAATTTAAGCTGCAGTCTTTTAAGTCAACTGCAGCATGTATTCTAACAACTACAATGTTGTTCTGTTCTTAAATATGTAAGCATTATATATTAAAAGTATTGAATATGCTCCCACCTCTATTGCACATTTTACATAGTTAAGAGGGCTGACAACATACTGAACTCACAGAAACAGCCAAATCTTCACTGTCCTCTTCCTTCATTTATTCCCTGATGTTCTGATAGAAATATCTTATCAGGAAAGCGGCTACTCTCAGAAATGAAGCAATGAAATCAGGTCAACTTCAAGTTTTCTATAATGGCTTTAAACATGCTGCGAAATGCCTAAACTCTCTTTAATAAGAAGTATCTTACACAGAGAAATTTTCTGTAACTTTGATGAAATGGTAAAGAGAGTCACTCTGAGAAAAACACTGTTATTTTAAATTGTCATATATAAAAAAGAACGGAATGCAGAAGCAGTGACAAACAGGAGTGGGATGCCAGAAAAGAATAATCATAATTAACAAAATCCACTGGCTTTGACCAGAGGTTTAGATTAACCTCCGAAGGAAAAAAACACCAAGAAAGAAAATATATCACAAGGTAATGTCAGAAGTCAATTCATTATCATAATCAGACAAGTCTCATTTCACACTTTGCCTCAGATGCTCCCTTCTCAATACAAGACACGGGACAGTGGCACTGTTGAAAAAGGTTCATCTAGCATTACCTGCAGATGAACTAACATTGATTTTAATTTTTTTCATAATGGCCATGTAACACAAGTGATACTGAAAAAGGAAAAATAAAATGGTTGGTACATGCAGATTAATAATAAAAACTTAGGGCTAATTAAGAAAGATATTAAATCACCTTAGATGTTACGCGAACATATAAGAAAGAAAAGCACAAACTCCAGAGATTCTACCAAAGCATGTAAAATGTAGTTGCCGCTTCACTCATTCTTACTTGTTATGAAACTTTAAGTAATGTGCAACATTCTATTTTCTGTCAGTAACAAAAAGTAAAACTTATTTAACATTTAAGTGGAAAAGGATTAACTTCTTTTAATACACAAAACCGGGATGAAGAAATACGTGTATGTTTGAGTGTGAGTTTACTTTAGTGACACATGCAACAGTTTGTACTACTGAAGAAGAACACTGATGAAAACTGTTGGCAACTATTCTGCATCCCAAAGTTCTACAAACTTTGTTTCTTATCCCTGTCACTTTAACATACTTTTATGTTGTTACATTTTTGTGTGAATTTTCAACAAAGATGAAAGAGACTTCCAGACTTCACCAGATTTCAATTAACTCTTCCACATTGCACAGCTTACACAAAAAAATTTCTATAATTTAGTTTATAAAAATTTTACTTACACAAACGTAGTCTTTTAATCCATCTAACTGAGAAATGCATTCACTTCTAAGAATACTTCAAGTCTGACACTTCTATCAGGCATAATGCAGGTATGCTTTTACTTGTGCGTATCTCCCTCACTCCTGAGGGACACTTGCAAAGTGAAGAACTGACAGATCTTGATCCTGATAAGGTCACAGGGACTTAGCTATACTATAGCCTTACTTAATCCTCATTGGTTTTGCCTACTGAGCACAAGGCTGTTTCCTTGACAACACAGCTGTGGTTACCACAGCATCCAGAAACACATATGATGTCCAGGTTTAATGTATATCCCACCTGAAAATATATTATTTTGTGCTATTGTCTATAGGTCATTATAGGGTAAAGGTCTTCCATACACACTTACTTCTATTTATCTTGTTACTATTACTCACTTCAAGGACATTCCCTAGGTAGGTTGGACACTTCTGAAACGAAGTTCTTCTCTTAGCAAGTACATGGAGCAAAAGTCACAGTAAGAAACCATGGAATGTAAGGGACTTACTGAATATTTATATAAATTCCTATCAAGTGGGAAATACAACATGAGACAAAGCAAAAAACATACCACTTCAAAATACAACAAATGGGCAATAATGGCTGGCATAGAAAGGGCGGGACCATTGGCAGTCTAAAGTGAGAAGTTTGGGAGCAAGTTTGAAGGTGGATATAGAAATGAGGTGGTGAGAAACTACACATCGTAGCAATATTTTATATAAATACATATGAAAGACAGCTATGTTTTTAAATGTCAAGAAAAAAAAAGATTTTACAATAATTAAGGGGTGAAACCAGAAAACAAATGTATCAGATCTGTAGCTGAATAAGGGAGGTGTGATTTTAGAAATACTCTTCAGTAACTAAAAGAAAAACTTAAACAGCAAATCTAACCAGACAATTTCTTGTACTTCATCAAAACCATGCAGTATCACAACACATAGAATAAATCCAATATAAAATTACTTTATTGGTTTACATTTGTTCAAACACTGCTGACAGGATAACCTTCTAGTGGCAAATTCTTTACCTTACCACATACCAACTAATTCAATATGAAAACGAAAGGCTGTTAAAAATCTTTTCATGTGTGCACTGTCTAATATAACAGAAATGCACTATGTGGTCACATGTGTTCTAACTCAACTTGTACCAGGCAAATTCAGTACTAATAACTGGAACTTTACATAAGAGATGGTCACTGAGAGGTGTCTGAGCAATTTTAGTTGAGATGAAACGAGACTAAAGAAAGGAAATAAGCAGATAGTAGCTTGACCTCATGGTTAATGGTGCAATGTCCGAACCTGATCAGGCATTGCAATAGACCTTCCAGTAAAAATAATTAGAAGACAAGGATTTAATCAATTGACAAGACAGCAGTTTGTTTCTAAGCAACATAGGTCACCAAGAATACATCACTCCACTCATATAATTGTTTTCCTATTGACTATGGTTAAACATCAGTTTTCAATTTTCCTTTTCAAATATCTCAAGTGCACAAGCTTACATGACAAAAAGAATCGGGTTAACACAACTATGAAGACAACTTCCCATGACACTGACCTTTCATTTTCAGGAACATTGGGACTTACAATGCAAAAAAAATTATTATGGGGTTTGGGGGGTGCTTTCTGTTTGGCTTTGTTTGGTTAGTTTTGTTTCTAAACACCCAACAAACAACGATCAAGAGTTCTTATCTGTCTGGCATATATTTGTCAATTTAGCCCTGGGATTTTGGAAAAACTATGAATTCTACTGCTTTCAGAAAAAAGTGGAATATATAATTTCACTTACTTTCCTACAGATTTTATACTAAATAAATAGCTAACTAATAAAGTAAACTAGGACCATTGAAAGAATTCAATAAGAAGGACAAAATAAATTTTCTTAGATACTAAGATAGTACAGGGATTAGCAAGACATAGCAGGTGTAGTAGCATAACCACAGTTAAAGTAAGGGCATTTGTTGAATACTGCTTGTACTTTAGTCTCCTCATGGTTCACATTTTTGAGTCTAAAACCCAAAATTTTCTGTAAACTTGTGAAAACTTATTTTGAATAAAATAATGCCTGGGCAAAATTGTTAGTAATTATTTGCTCATTTCAGTTATGACAAAGCTGTTATTTACACAGGTGACTGAACCACAGAAAATGTGCATATTGCAAATATGCATTGTAAAGAAACTAAGTGGCTTTTGGAAAATGACAGACTGTTTAAAGTATTGTTAACAAGAGTGTTCAGTCTGTAAAGACTATGAGCAGCTTGCATTATCAATGCTCTGTGAAATCACTATTATAAAATATTTGCATATTTAAAAAATAATATTAGTACACAATCAAACTATTAATTAGGCATTTTAAACCCTAATGATGAAAGAGTCTCATCTAGGAGTTAGACTTTTATGAGAAATACAACCACATTTAGAAAGACAGCTAATGTTATTAGACAAAGTACTTACAGGAAAACCCCAGAGTTAATCCTTAGAAAGTTTGAAAGAGATGACAGCTGCAAACACACTTGTATTGACATCATGTATTTTCGATCTGTATAAGAGAAAAAAAAGGATTATAGTTAGGAAAGAAAGTGAACTTTCATAACTACCTTAAAATATAATTAATTCGTTAATTTTCATAACTACCTTTTTAGCTCATAAACATGGGAATAACTACAAATGCTTTAAAAAGAATAATGACTGATGTGACAAATGTAAACCTGAAATTCTTTTAAAAGAATCACTAGTAAATAAAAAGTAAAGATTTCAAGGTCATTCCTATTAGAGGCATACTGGGCAAGATAAAAGCAAAGTTAAGCAGATATAGGGCTTTCTGCAACAGAAGAACAGATATGAAAGAGAAAAAAGCATTAATCACAAAGAACACAAGCACACTCAAGGTTAGGTCATGATCAAAAGCAAGATTCACCCATGGTAGTTCATGCTTACACCCACTCTAGAGGAACCCCGAATCTGTAATTTCCTACAATAGTCATGTAAGAATGAAGATCTAAGTTATGTTAAAATATATTTGTGCTAATATTAATGTATGGAAAACAACCAAAGTTACACTAAAAACCGAGTTCCAAATAAAATAACATATTGATCACAATTTATATTTAATTACAGTGAGGACTTCAGCGAATGGCTTTCCTAGCAGATATGGAAGGAACACGTGTCTTCTCAGTTAACTGAAAGAGTCATTAGAATTGTGAACATTGCCTTCAAATACTAACTACTCAGGATTCCAAATCCCCTTCTTGTCTTAAACAACTTATTTATTTCCTGTATTTTGCAGAGTGAGTTATACTGATGTAGGTAGTCAAGAAATTCCTATGAAAATTCTATTACCTATTTCCTTAAGTTATTATGGATGTATGTTAATCATACTGTACCACAGATCAGTTGAAAGACTGTATTTGCAAGACAGATCCTGTGCTAATACTGTGTTAACATGGATATTGAACCAAAACTCATCAGACTTTCCTGATTTAAACAGAGAATTAAATGCTTCTTTTCTTCTAAGGACTCTGATATCTCCCCATATTCTTTATAACTTATATATCAGAATTTATTGATTTATTTTCTATGAGATCACTTCTTTTCCTGGATCCACTAGTGAATAGATCCTTCCAGATCATTGGGACTTAAACACTGAAACATTTATTTGACATCTCCAGAAGAATTAAATTATTTAAACCACACAAAAAGATTACAGAACTTCGGCCAACAAGAACGTTTACTTTCTAAAAGCTCAAAACATTGTAAAACCATGAAGTAACAATGCAATAAAAGTAACAATAAGCAGTCCCACATACCTCAGGCTTAGATCAGCTGGAATTATTTGTGAAAGTATTACAAATCTAATTAACAGTTCTAGCTGAAAAAGTAATGAAGGAAGGTTTCAATTTACATTTATTAAAAATGTCTTTTATGTACTAAATTAAATTCAATTTTAAAATTAAATTAGAATTTTCACCATGATGGTTACAGAATTTAATCAAAACACAGCATTATTAAAAACACAGGAAACAGTAGGTTTTCATTGTTTACAAAGGGAAAAAACAGAGACAAAATGGTTAAATGACTTACATCATGTCACACAGTCGGGGGCCTGGGCAGAAGGAGGATCTGTTTCACACTTCTAGTTTCAAAATCTCTGTGTATTCTTTCAGGCTCATTTTCCTGAAGGGAAAGTTAGGCACAGGTTAAAAAGGGACCACTAGACACAGGCACTAAAATAAGACATAAAATTTTCTATTTCCTAAAAACTGATGTAGCTTTCAGCATTAGAGAATCTTTAATGTGATGATGACAGATTTTTCTTTTTGTCATGTTTAATGATGCCTTTTCAAGTGTGTTGAGGTAATTAGCAGAAGTAATAGCAAAATAAAACAACCCAAATTGCCAGCATCTGCATGTATCTGGCATAAAAATTTTCAATCACTGCAGTTCCAACTTCGATTTTTCTATCATAATTATCATTCATTACAGCAGCTACTTTAAAATATCCAAGTAATCTGCACTAATCTTAATTGTTTTACAGTAGTAATTCATGCTTAACTGCCTGGTTGTCTATATACTTTTGTTTATACTTTTCCTACAAGAGAATATTTTTTGGATTGCAGAGCTAGAGATGCATAGCATTCTTTGTCCCTTTTCAACAAAGGAATAAATTTTGATGATATCGTCAGCAAATCATATCAAGAAGCATGGGCATACAGTGATATTTTTTTACTTCACCTTTCTCCCAGTAGAGTAAGCCTTATAAAACCAGATTTGTTTTAAAAATAGTCCTAACAGAGTCTCAAACTCTTTATCAAAGGTATATGCCATTAGAACTTTTAGAATTTCATCATCATTCTAGATGCAAATAGAGAAATATAATCTACACTAAGTCTTAAAGAGTCCATAAAATGTGACAGATCAAGTGAGTGTCTCTGGTTGATAAAATTAATCATTCCAGAAAACATTACAAACTCAATGTTAGCAACTGATTAAAACAAAACAAACTGTCTAAGACTTTGTGTAGACGTAATTTCTGTATTTGCATTGAGAAGGCTGTGGAATTTTACAAATTTTAATATTCCATTGCTGAAGAATTTGAGACTCTTCTAGAACTGTTTTTAAAACAAAGTATTGTTTATACGGTGAACATATTTCAACACAGTACAACAAATCTATTACATTTTGCTATTAAGAAATGACAAAGTTTAAACACCATTAAATATCTTGTATAGTTTTTTCACTTTTAGAATTAAATCACACAATGAATTCCACACCAGAAAATTTATACTTACTTCAATTTCAATGCTGTTAACTTAAAAACCAAATAGGTTATACTGAGATTATTAATTAAACAGTATTCAATGTTTGGAAGGTTGAGGAATGTAGTGTTACATGCATTAACCAACACTTTTTCCCAGGCAGTACATTATTACCTGAATATACGCAAAGAATTTTTAGTCATAACACATTTGAGGACAAAGTCTGCCAAAACAATCAATTATGAGCAAAAGAAAGAACAAAAATACCGTTTCCCCCCCCCCCACTNNNAAAATCCCGTTTCCCCCCCCCCCCCTTTTTTTTGTTTAGTTCTAGAAAGATTAAGTAAAAACAGCTAATAACTTGACAATTATTTGACATTCACCACATGTGAATTTACTGGTCAGAAGCTTCTTGCACATTTTCCACAATTCTCGGAGTGTGGTACACCAGCATATTAACGACACACCACCTGTTCAACTTGCAGTGACTGCTGATGTGTCTTAGTGGGTATTCACTTCCATCTACTAACCAAGAACATTTTATCTGTTTTTTTGGTATTTCTATTTTCCTGTGTACTATCATCTTCTAGGTTCCAGGTTTCTGTGTTACTTTCAGTTTTCCAGAAATGTCAATTTTCATTAACAGATTACAATCATAGTTCAATGATCTGAAATGATATTAAAGACCTCAGAATGAAAAAAAAAACCTGAAACAAGCAACCCACAGTTTTTTGTATTTTGCTGACTGCGTACCAATTGATTTTTTGCAGTCTTGGTGTTCTTACTGTCTGTAAAATAGTGATAGAAACAGAAAGATGTGAGCCAATATATCTTCCAACAATGTTTCTGTTTCCTACTTTAGTCTTCTGAATGTTATTCGACAGAGAGGTCATCCCTTCCTAAGCAGAGGGATAAATATATTTAAACAGGTCAGTAGCCATATCATCTGTAAGAAGCTGGGAGAGACAGTGATAAAGTATACGACACTAAATACAGGATTCTCAACATGAGGAAAAAGATTAAATTTTAAGGATAGTTAAGAAAGAGAAACTCTTACATAAGCTAATAACAATAACTATCATAATGAAATACATTATTTCCAAGATCACTTTGCCTAGGCTGTTCTATTTCAATATCCTCAACAACACAAATCTGTCTCTTACCTCCCCTTCTGTTACCACACCTTATTTATTGTTGCCTACTCCTTTCATTCTGACTAGCAAACTGTAGCTTCTACATTCTTCCAGCTTCTGTCATTGCTGTCATCCCCTCAAACTAAGTGACTCTATAGTCCTCTGCCTTCCTTGTTGTTTCGTGTCCCTTGCATGGCTCCCAACCCTATGCTCCTCATTTATTCTGTTATTGACTTTCAAATCACCCTCTCAGTTGCATGGAACCTGTTTCTGAGACAGAAGTGCTACACTTGGCTTAACTTTCACTTTCAAAATATAAAGTGTATATTAGTTTTTATATATGCAATACATATATTGTACTCTTGCAGTATAGGTCCTTTCCATGCTATTTCTTCTTTATTTAATAGTAAGAAGACATTCAGTTCAGTTTTTAGCAGGCCTGAATTTTGCAAAGGTTTGCAGTAAAGTCCAGCTCAACAAAACTGCACTTCCAGAAGAGGTGGCTTCCCTTTCATGGGGATCATTTTAGTGAAATTACTGGCTCACTGTCTTGGAGAAGACATATTAATGGAAGAACCCAAAGAAGGAAAAAATGAACAAGCTGCTCCTTACATCTCTTTCTGTGAAAGGTATAAAAAAGCATATTTGTCATTCCTGGTTGGCACCAAAAAAAATTAATTTATCAGCTGGCTAGGACATACTTTGGCACTTCTATTCCCCGGGCAAAGAAAATTTTGATTCAATCTGCTTCAAGATTGATCACATTAGTCAAGCCGTGTCATTGTGATGGCTAAGAGCCAAATTTGTGTCCCAATCATACACTTGGAAGTGTAATGATGATGGATCTGCTGTGTAATTCACCCACAAACTATTTTTCTGTGATAACTATGAAAGCAAATAATACTATCTGCAAAGACAGAGATACATGGCTTTTCTCACTCCTGTCTCAAAGATCAGAGAAGCTAATTCAATGGACAGCAAATACTCAAAGATTGTATGATTACACATGCAATACTTTTGATAACTCTGCCTGGTGCAGAAGACTTCTGCTGCATATTTCAAATGGCAGACAGAGATGCAGAAAAGGTGCAGCTGTCTTTTCCATAAGCAAATCTACAAGTAAATGCAATGAAGAATATAAGCTAATATGAATTAGTTCTAATATTAACTGCCACAAAGCCTTAGCCCAATTAATATCTGAAGAGCAATAGGCATTATCTACAGATCACTATTAATGTGATTAACATATTAATAACTTGTAGTAAAATTGCCAGAGAGGATTAGTTAAATTATACAATTGTTCCATGTTCCCTTTTTGGTTCTGTTGTTACCCCAAGCAGGCTTAAATAAAATAACAGGAAGAAGTTGAATTAAGGGAGAAGTTAAATTTAGGAAGAAAGCTATGGTTATAGAAAGTAAACCTCACATGTGATAATAAAAAGTGCATCATGTATACCAAAATCATTGTTGATTTGACATACATCTCTTCAGGCTTTCAATATTTACAAAATAACTCTTTCTGAGTAGATTCAAGTTCATCATATAGATCATAGAGCAAAAATGATCCAAAATCTTAGGAGGCAGCTGCTCAGAACATAGTCCGCCCATACACTGATACATCTCTTCAAAATAAAGACCATGTACTTCATCGATTGAGATTGTCATCATAATGCTTTCCAACTCATTTTTTGGCTCCACAATTGCAAAGATAACTTCTTCAGATTCCAAGAACAAATTCTGACTCATCACATATGGGGGGACAATCTGAGGTGCAGCAGCAAAGCTCCTCTTACTGGTCTGTACTTTATTCGTGCATTACCTGGTTACTGATGCTCTTTTAACAGTTTTGAAAAAGTTAGTCTTAATCCCGATGACAATTTGCACTTTAACTCACATTACAGGCAACCAAGTGCTCTATAAATAAAACATCACTCAAAGACATTTAGACTTGACCATTAGAGTATCAAATCTCCATCTACTTTGTTCTTGAGAATAAGGAATAGGGGGAGTCAATAGAAATTCATTGTATTGACTTATATTTCTGCATCCAATTATTTACCTTGACATTCTGGGACTGTACAGCTGTGTGTGTCTAACAGAAACATTACTTCCAATGACTGGAGAAGAGTGGGCATGGAGGGCAGGAATGACATGTTGCTTAGTGTTGAAGAAATACTATTTCTGCCTTTCATATTCCTCAGAGGCTAACCCAGTAGTCTTATAGGTGTGCTATTCCTTGTTAATTTAGAAGACCATCACTTTTTATGGCTGTGCCTAAATTACGTTTTCCCTTGATTTAAAAAGAAATTACGTCAGAAGGAAGTAATTAACAGAAAGCACAAATTATTGCAAAGTTCAGATAATTTCTTAGGGAAGGTTATTCTCCTCACACACAGTTAAATTACACAGTACCAAGTAATTTCTCATACCAGCTTAACTTAACATATTTAAAAGATAGTACAAACCATTAGTTCTTTCCCAACATCGATAAAATATTATTTAAAAAAACCCCAAAAAGCTGGAAAATAAGCAGATTTTTGTGCCAGTTCAAAATTAATTTTCCCTTTCCAATATTATTGCTCTTTCCTCTTTTGACAGTGACTACCGTTAAAGTCAAGATAAAGATTTTCTCCCAGGGCCAAGAAAAGTAATTGCAAGTTGCATGTCAATCTCATTGTCATTTCTTAAAATGTATCTTTTTAAGTATGTCTTATGCAGTAAGCAAAAAACACTGAGGAAGCATGGTGGTACATTTTCCCTGCTGCCTCCCCCTCAGGCTGCACTGTGATCTCTGACATACTCATTAGGCCTCAGCCTTGACAAACAGCACCTGCACTAAGCTCTTGAGCTTATCAGAAACGCTGTCTGCTCCCAGGAACTTGTGCTGTCTAGCACAAACTGCTATGGAAACTTATTTTTCTGGCCTGAATAACAACTTAATTGGAACAACATATTTGTAACTAAAGTTACTAACCTGAATTATGGCCAGGATGGAAGATTATTATGATTTAAGACAATGCCCTAGAAACAGTGGTCCTAAGCAGACCCTTTCTTTCAGAAGGAATTTCTTCACAGAAAGGATTGTTAGACTGGAATTCATTGGAATAAACTGTCCAGGAAGGTGATAGAGTCACCATCCCTGAAGGTGTTCAAGAAATGACTGGACATGGCACTTAGTGGTCTAGTAGACAAGGTGGTGATCAGTCAAAGGTTGAACTTGATTATCTTAGAGGTCTCATAAACGATTCTGTGATTCTGAGCTCTCCTGGCCTGCAGTGGGCTGGGATCAGCAACTTCCTCTGACTGGGGTACCTCTCAGAACCAGTGAACTCCCAAGTTTGCCATACTCGGAGGACCAGTGAGCAACAATGACAGATCCTGGGCTGATACCCCCACTCCTCAAGGCTCACCCCTTCACCCATCCAGAAGGTGTAAAAGCATCTGACATGAGTATTTACCTGAACTTCAGGGGAATTTTTCACAGGTCATTAACTTGTAAATACTCCTTGAGATCTGCATGCATGTGACTGTGTATAATACACAGAAAATCTACGGTGAATATCGCTCACTTAGATTCTTAATTTAGATTTGTAAGCAAGTTAGGCCTGAAGTGAGTTACTCTTTTGCTTATGGTAAATTCTATAGAATCTTTTGATAAAGTGTTTGAATACCAATTAAATGCTGTTAAGTTAAAGTGCTGTTAAAACCTTTAGGCCTAAACTATTGGTCAAGTCTGGGCCAAGTGGTCCAGTCTGAATCTTGTGACTATAGGCATGTCTCCCTTACTTATTTTAATCCTTAATCCTTTCCATGTCTCTCTTACTTATTTTAATCCTTAATCTTTTTCTATCCATACCCTTTTTCCATCCCCAGCCTACACGTAGATAATTTTTGGTTGATTTTAGTTTTAAGTTGATTGATTTTAGGTTCTAGTCCAATTTTTCCTCTGTGTGCTTTAACCTTCTAGTAAGTACAATGAACTTTGCCAATGAACTTTGTTGCACTTTCATTTAAAAATTAAACCTGCTCTAGCCACCACCTTTGCTGGTGATTCTTTGAGTCACCTAAAATACTCATTTGCAACAGTAAGATGGTAATCATGAGTATTTTCTCACAACTCTAGGCTACAGATTTATAAAGAGACAGCTTAACATAGAAGTTGTAATACTATGTATTAGTTATATATGTTTAAACATACATATGCAAACACTTATAAGTTATATATGTCTATATAGATACAGATACACAGACACATAAAAATAGATACATTCACTAAAATTTATTCAGAAATACTGAAAACATTTACACATACAATCTATCAATGTCTACAAAAATCCCACCATGATGCAAATACATATTTGCCTCTATAGTCAAATGACTTGCTTCCAAAATTTAATGGTATGTGTGCGAAAAAGCCCGTATTGCTGAATAAAACAGCATTCATGAACATTCCATTACTGAAAATCAAACAAAAGCAACCAAGAGAAAAGTATACCAAAAATACGTAAAAACATGTCAATTCGTAATAACATTTAATTTAGCACTTAATCTAAAATCATTCAAAGGAAATTGAGAAACTAAGGTATGTACAAAAGGTAATTTAACAGCAAAAGTACGGGCAAAATTTTAAAGGTTGTATAAGGTAAAAATACTCTTTCAGACTGACCAAAATAGGATCAAAGTGAGAAACAGAAAATACACAAGTGATAGGAGAGCACTATACTGATGATTCCCTTATAGTTTAACTTATTTTATGAAAACATCTTACAGTCTAACTTAAAATTAAAGAATACAGCTTTAAAAGACGGTAACACCACATCCACTTCCAGTTACGTAAACCAGTTCAGTTGCACGGGGGTTGAGCTAGATGGTCTTTAAGGTCCCTTCTGACCCAAACCATTCAATGATTCTATGGTTCTATGAAATTGCAACAAACATATTAAAATTAAGACAAATGAAAAGGTTGTTGGGCAAGACCATCAAAGCAGGACAGTTTAGGCAACAACAAATATACACTCTACATCTGCTACAACTGCTAGCTTAAACTGTCGTGATTTCAGAGACTGTCCCTCAGTTAAACGATAGACTATACCCTATTTTTGTAGGGACAGTAAAATACATGTATAGCTCAGTATCCAGCTGTGCACAGTGCACTAAGAATTAGTTCCAAGTTACATCAACTGATGAGCTTCTTCAAATAAAACTTGTTTAAAGTCAAATGCTAAACTAGAAAGAAACAAGAAATTAGAAAATATGGTTTAACCTTCACCTCACACATGTTCTCAGGCATCATCACCTTCTGTGTTTATTTCCTATTATGAATGGATTTCTGAGTCATGCCAATGCAATAAGCAGTAATTACTAGCAATAGCTATAAATTACAATGTATAATTTTCTACTTCATTTAGACATATAATTTGCCTATACCAGCCACAAAAGGACCACACCTGTCACAAATGAGATCCAGCATATTGATCTTAATGTCAAGTCAGACTGGTTCTTAATGATTTAGCAGCTGGTGTTTTGTTGCAAGGACTATTGTGTTGTGTCCCAGCATTTGATTTTATTTTCTTTAAAAAATGAGCACAAAATGGATCTACTATGAAGCGAATTAAATAACAAAGAAGATCCTGCATTAGGGGAGAAAAACCCTACAATCCAAAAAGAAAGAATTTCACATTATACCCAATTTTAAATTGCATAGTAAAATAGAAAGTAAGTTGCATAAGAACAGAAATAAAACTGTTCACATATATAAAAAACCATTCCCAAGTTTATAACTTGACTGAAAGCAAATCTTCAAATTTAGTGTTACGGTACTCTAGCCAAAATATTGGAAGAAAATAGAAATCATTTAAGTAGATTACACTGTATCTAAACAATCAATCACTATATATCTGCACCACACAGAAGTTGTAGCAGTATAAACTGGTATCTTACTAGGGCATGAAAAACAAGGTTGCATTAAGCCTTTAAGTCTGTGCAACTGGGACATGGATATGACAAAAGTGGTCATATTTCCACTAAAATGACCCATCATGAAATCCCTTCTTAGATTTTTAGGTCATTGACATTTTAAGGATTGAGCAAGGAAATATATCAATGCTCTCCAGCTAAACAAATAGACCTCACTTTTCTTTAATTCTCTTTTCCCTCTCTAAACACTTCATTTTCTTATTGGTTATGAATGGACTCTGAACTAAAGAGTTCATCTTTAGTTGATGAACTTAATCTATTTCATTATTCTACTGGGGTCTTTTCCTACAGCTTCACATCTAAGATTCTAGTGAATATGGTGATTTTTTTCCACCAAAAAGAATCAATCAGAACTTCTTCCTCTAATTTGTTCACATTCATTTTACTAGTCATTGCTTACATTCTCTGGGAAAATGGCATTCCTATTCTGTAAGGCACGTCCTATCCAGAAAAACTGCTTTAATGGGAATTGCTTCAATAATGGTTGTGTAATCTCTATCCAGAACCTGATTATTAATGATTTTATCTTACTGTTTTACATACTTGCTGGCTTGAAGGTATTGAAATGGTTCCAAGCTTTCAATGTGCCAGCAATACAGAATGCATGTGTTTCATATTACATAATGAAAGTGTTTATCATACATCAGTAGTGTTTGAGAACACTGTGATAAATCCAGGTCCACTAAGTTATTTGCTAGCAGATTTCTGTGTATCTTGAAATTGTAGCTATGATATACCTGCCTTTTTAAGCTGTCAGTAAGGACAATATTTCAAGGAAATATTTCAATATTTCACAGTATCATAAGCATGACATTTTAGGGCCTTAAGCTTGACTTACTTGATCGCCAAGTTAAACTTTACACATAATTTTTTCTCTGTAATTATTTCTTTTTCTGGCTGCTGTAGATCAGCAGATTGCTAAAGAGGTGCTGACAGGATTTGCTAGACTCTATAATTCTATGACAAAATTATATCCCTTAAAATCATACATTTTCTTCTTTCTTTTGTGGAGGTATCCTCTATATTTAGATTAGGAGTTTTACTTGCATTGCCAAGACCTGATGGAAAACTCATTATAACATCACAGAATTACAGACTTATCAGGGCTGGAAGAGACCTTTGAGATCATTTAGTCCAAATGTCAACCCAGTGTCACCATAGACAACCCAAGTGCCACATCCAGGCCTCTCTAACATGAAACCTTTGTGGAAAATGAATGAGTTTTAGAGACTGATTAAGATATGTATGAATTTTCTGTCTTCTAGTATTTCTGATATATGAAATACATATGAAAAAAATGGAATCACCGAGTAAAGCAGAAAAAAATCCTCTCTTCAGGGAGGAAAGAGACAACTTAGAAAGATGAGGGATAGCAGAAAGAAAAGAGAAGGACAATGAGCAGGTCTTGCATCACAGAAAACAAAAGCTGGTAGAAATAAAGATAGCATGCTTCCTGAGTACTTACAAGCTCACACAAACAGTTGTCAATAAGAATTATAGTAATTATCAGTTGAATACGGAGGAGGAAGACAGGATCATAACAGAAAGTAGAGGCTGGAGAAATATTAACATGATTCAGCTAGGGTCTAAGATTGAACTTCTCTAAGGAGGACAGTGGGTTTTTCAGAATTTTTATTTTTAGGAATTTTGCTCCTTCACACAACAGGGTTTGAATTAATACTCCATTTATTTCTGAAACACTATTCCAGAGAATTACAATTACAGCATTAAGAATGCAAACAGAATACACGTGGAATACACACTGTACCTGATCGTATAAAACATAAGGATAAATCAAGTTTGCAAAAGGAATAATATGGCATAGTATCCACAGTTCTCTTAAGGACTTTTTGATACATACAAGGACAATGCATGCAAAAGAAGAAATTAAATAATCTAGAATTATGCTCTCTCTGTCTCTCTCCATTTCTCCCTTTCTAGACTTTATGCTTCAATACTGAAAACAAACTCAGAAACTGAGACAAGTTCTTCAATGACATGAAAATAGTCCAGAGTCCAAGTGGTGACAAGACACAGCAGAACAGGTTCAGTGTCTCATCATGGGTAAAGAGGACAACTGTAACCTTCTCATCAGGGTAACCAGTAAGCAGCAATGTCTTGTGATAGGATTAATGTTCAAAAAAGTCAAATATGGATCACCATTACAAGTCAGCATGAATTTCTAAATGGTATGCTGAAAGGTTATGGTCACTACATCTTAGCCCAGGCTGTTACACAGTGAGGAGGCAAGTGAGCCCTCACCAGATCAACGGGCTTCTACAAGACTTTCTGCTAAGCGTTATAATTTGTCTTACGTCTCTATCATATGTATTTTACTGATTATGACTGAAGACACAGTTGGATTAAAACCAACATGTCCCTCATCTCCAAACTGTTTATCTCCAAACATCTCTTGCTGAGCCAAACTGTAATTACAATTAACTAACTCCTTATACAGATCCGACAACTCCATTATTTAGTAATTACATCGTTTATGCTTCCATTATTTGTTCTGAATTTCCTACAGTTTATCACCTTGCAAAATACGCATTTTTTTCTGCTTGTTAAATTCCACATTACAATTTATGGCATCATACAGCATGGCTGAACCACACCTGCATACTCTGAACGCTCCAAGGGATCCTCCCTGAAAACAAATGATCAACAATAAAGTCTTCTTCACTAATGAGGATATGTTCACCATAGAGAAAATCAAAGCTATAAAGATGAAGGGAAAAAACTAACCATATTTTAAAGTTTCTGTTGTATAATTTAGACATAGAGTATAATAAATTACAAGGTTCAACAAAACAAGAAGTTACAGTTACTGAAAAACTTTATCTCTAGCAGCTGCTGTTCTATATGTTGACATGTTATACACAGGATGCCTGCTTTAATCTTAGAAAAAGGTTGGAAGTAGTAGCCCACAAATACAGAAGTGATGGAGACAATAGAAACCGACCATCTAAATACAAAAAAGTATAAAGACAGAAGCAATGTTACTTCCTCTACTTTCAAGAAAAGTAAGTCAGAGATATTTGTTAAAAATTCTATACTCATTCTTTTCCTTTTGCACAAACAAACCCATGTATGACAAATCCAAAAGATGGACAGGACAGGACAACAGAAAACAACAGAACAGAACCTGCCAGTTGGAAGGGACCCACAAAATGCTTAAAGCAGTTGTATTTTATATAATTTTTTTATTTAAATGTTATTTAAATTTCAACAATGTAATGATGGAACAAAACAGTATTAAAAGTGTGAATTACATTTAAAATTCAGGGGGGAAAGTGATTATTTTATTTTACTGTTTATTGTAATAAGTAACTTTATGGGAAAGAAACTACACTGCAGCAGTAAGAAAGCAATCACTATTTTTTAATTAATTATTTGAAACATTGAACACCATGTTTGTAAAAGAACTTTCAAAATCACTGCATGTTTAAAAAATTATTTAAAAGCATATACACATGTGCCTGCACACCCATACACAATCTACACCTAAATTTTGTTATGAATCTTCATTTATTTGCATTTTTGTTACATCTGACCTTCTATATCTGGTTCTTTTCTTACCATAGAACTCAAATTGTTAAAAAAAATCATTACAAAGGATTGTTAAACAGAGGTTCCCTAGGCAGCTAATCACAAGGAGCAGCTGTGTAACTCCATAAACAGAATTATAAGCATCTTAGGTTCCATGTATTATATTATGCAGTATACTATCAAATTTTATTTACATAAGATATACACAAACATGGGATTAATTTGAGGCTGTATTAGCTGTAAAGTCCATCAGCTTATTTCTTTTTCAAAATTAAAATTACTTTTCTGTGCTTTACCTGACCCATTCAATCAATATCAAGCATTGATTGTTAAAAGAAAATAATTGAAACTGAAAAATAGAACTTATTTGATTTAAAATAACTTAAGTTGCACTTGCCTTTTATAGGCTTGGACATTTTCCTATTCTAAATATGATGATAAAGAATTATATGCTCATAGAAACCAAAAATGTACACCTAAATCTTAGAAAGGCCCCTTTCTCTCACTGGAGAACAAATACTATTCTGTTCCCATAAGATTCTCCCAATGTGTGTAGAATGTATCCATCATGAAGCAGCTATCAGCTTTAATGAAAGAAACTTATGCTGCTGGTAAACTGACCAAAAGATAGGTTAAATCAACCTCAATTATGTATTTCATTAATTACTGTGCAAGAGAACTCGTCACAGAACATGTGTAGATTTTAATTTTAAAAATGGAAAAGAAAGAAGAGTTTATTAAATTGTTATGAACAGCAAGAATTCTATTCAAGGCTATAGTAAATCTTCAAATCCTCTACTGAACAAAATTTCAAATAAAGAAGAAATTCTACAAGCAACTTAGCAGTGTTTGTATCAGACATCATCTAATACCAGTAGGTATTAGAATAGCTGAAATAGCTGTTTTGAATAGTGCAGCCTGAGTGTCTGTATCTGATACTGCCAATGAGAAGTAACAGTCTGGTGAGAGCTATAAAGTGACAAAGGGAAGAATGAGCTTTCCTGGCAGTAACCACCAGTGAAAAGAAGATAGAGTCACATCTTTACTGACAATGAAGACAGGTCTACCTAGTATATACCCGAATTAATGATACTTCAAATTCAGTAAGGTTTCCAGAAGAGGCAGGAAGAAAAGAGTGCATTCCAACTATAGGTAATGATTCATTCTGACAAATGCTGCTTCTGTGCAATGAAAAAAGAACTTGTAATTGATATATCTTCTTTGGAAGCACTCATTCTGCACAAAAAGATAAACCCACTGACAACTAGTTGATCCTACACAGAAAAAACAGTTTCTGAAACCCAAGGGCAAAACGTGCTAGGCTTTGAACATAAACTGTGTAAGATGAGTTAGAAGTTATACCATATGTTCAGAATAAGGCACAACATACATATGAACACAGGCATAAATATGAAAATTTGAAGATATATGATCAGTGGTTTCCCAAGGTACTTAGGAAACAGATATTCTGTCTATTCATAAGGTTTTTTTAAAGCTGGTGCATTCACCAACTGCTTTTGTGTATGCTTGACAGCCCAACTGTTATTTTCTTAGGTTTTAATTTTAAATCTCATTCATACAACATTTCTCAGGGATGAAAAAGCACATCTATCATCCCTCTGGGGAAGGAATTTCAAAACTGTAATCTGCAAAGACACTACACTGTCCAGATGGCAGGTGCCAAACACCCATATGCCAAAGAACTTAAAAAGTACCTGCACAACAGGAACAGCTGAAGGGGGTTTGGCCTACCACTCTCCACACAACTCAACTGAACAAAAGTGATACATTTTTGCCATTGAACCTAAAAGTAATTGTAACAGTTTCTATCATCATTCTGGAGAATGCAAAGGGAATTATAAGAATTGCTACATTAGAAATGTGACGTAACACAATTCAGAATGTGTCTAAATTACTTTCAAAACAAAATGTACATAAGAACCTTCGTAGGACAGAAGGGTTAAGGCAGAAGATGAAAAGGAGAAGAAAGACACATCATCAAATATGAAGACCTGAGGAATATGAAGAAGGAATAAACAGAAATATATGGGTAAGAACAACTCTGATTGCAGGAGAGAAAAAGAATCAACAGAGTAAAAAGAGCTGGAAATAGGAATAAGTGGTAGAACAGCTAGAGAAGATCAGAGGCAGAGTAGAACACTGTTTCAGAGGCTTACAACTGTTTTAATAATAGAATTTTCTGCGTTGTTACATGGTTTGAAGTGATCCATCACTAACAGTTAGGCAAAAAATGTTCCACCACACAAGTTGCTAAATTTTATTTATTTGTGCCACAACTTAAAGCATGAAAAATTGGATGGCTTTTTTGCATCTTTCACTAGGGCCTGTGTCCAGTCATTCTACACTAATCTTTCTTAGGGAATTTTACTTATCTTAAGGCAGACTGTTTATTGCTGTTTAAATCTGCTAGTCAGAGCACATGTAATCAAATTAGAGAGTGCTTATGAATAATTCAAGGATTTTGTTAAAATTGTATTTCGGTAGCCACTAAGCTGAAGCACAATAGTATCCCTGTCATTATCAGCAACTCCTACACTCAAGAAGAAAAGAACAGATCTATTGGATCAAGAAGAAAAGAAAACATCTATTGGAGTCAGTCTGAGAGCTAAATTATTCTGGCATAAGAGGAGAGAAATTAACAGCTTGAAAGATAAATCCTTATTGTAGAAAATAAGTTATATTCTGCTAATGTACTAGCATTATCATGCCACGATGTATGATTAATTTTTTGATAAAAGATGCAACCGAGCATGTTAGGCCATAGTCTCTCCTTTGTCTAGCTATGTCAAGATCACTTTGATTTTAACTATTTACATTATCGGTTTTACCCTAATTAGCTAAGTACTGTGGATTAAAGAACAATTTTGAAAACCTGATGTTCTACCAGGAATACTTCCAATCTACAGCATGCTTGAACAGTGTTTTCATCCAATGTAATGAGAAAGAACTATCCAAGGCTTTTAGTGCTGGCATTCGTGCTAGAATGTTAGCCAAATTCCAGATCACTTGGTTACATTATGCTTACTTGCATTCCTTCTCTACTCCAAAAACAGACACATAATTCTTATTTTTGTACTCTAAAAACTGAACGGAACTCTTAGTACACAATAGCCGTACTATTTCTGAAAGAAAAGCTAGTTGCATTTCAGTAACCTCCAAGAGGATTCTAGTTACATTACACACATTCTTTAATAATGCTAGACCAAAGCTACAGTGAAAGAATGTAGGACAAATGGTGCACAGTTAATGAGAATTTATTGAATGATAAAATAATAGTTGATGAGACCTTGAGAGTATTTTAAGTATTACTCAAAATATTTCAGACCACTGTATATACAGTAATCCATCCATAAAAGTACATGCTTAAACTTTGTAGTTGTCTAGAAAAATCTGATTTAACTGGATCCGTATCTTGCAGAAATACTATGCAAGAAAATGAATTAAACTGTGCATGACAAAAATGAATCATCTCAACTTTACTTACTACTTTATTGCCTTCTCTTTTTTTTTTTAACAGCCAAGTAGAGAGAGCTTTCATTCATGTACACCAAGCATACAACCATTCTATACATAAAATAATGACTACAAGAAAAGTGTTCACATAATTTTAGTTCTAACTGTATTATGACACAGGTGTGTGTGGATGTGTGTAATTACTGGACTTGACTAAAACCATCTTCTGACAGGATGTTTTACATACAATTTTCTAAGGCAGAGAAATAATGACTCAGAATTTCAAGACTTTGTTTAAGCCATAGAACTAAGGCATTTTGTGTTGCCTTGATCCTCTTTGTTCCATCCTTACTAGAACCCTCTTCTTGGCTATCTACCTGTACCAGTCACATTCCTCAATGAACCTTTGTTCAATTCCAGTCTCTAATCCTCAACTTTTTTTACCATTGCCTACTGCTTTTCCCATTACTCTTATTATCCTACTAAGGAAGCAGAGAATCCTCAATCTCAAATCCCCAGCTTTCTGATGGAAAAAATTACCATACAGGAAAGAAAGTGGTAATAAACCTCAAAACAAACTATTAAAAATGAGATGCTCAGAAACGGGTAATGAAATTCAGTGGTATCACAGTGACATCTTTAAAATAAAAACGTCCTTAATTTCTCTTTCCTTTGTTTCACATACTTGTTTAAAGCTGGATCTACATGCCAGTCTCTGTTTTCCCCTGTCATTAACTGTGTCCTTAAGACAGGTATGTACTCACTATTCTGAGAGGTTCTAATGAGCTTACTGCTTCTTTTTATTCTGCTTATGTGAATTTTTAGTCTATCAGGCAGTTTGGTTCTTTCTTTCCATCATTTACACACAGTTTTTACTGTTTTGATCATTACATATAAAGTGTTCCTTTGCTCTTGAAGTGGTTGAGAAACACTGTCTACCTTAAAGCTACAAAATCTCTCCAGAAACTTTAAATGAAAGTCAGTAGTGGCTTTTTGTAAAACCAACCAAACTAAGTAACAAACAGAAAATGAAACAAACCCCTCTCTGCTTTACTAAGTCTCTACGCAGTCTCACAAATTAACCCAAACAGCATCAATATTTCAAATATTATCCAACATCATATTCCACTATCCACCACAGTGAATTGTAATTCCTGCCAAACACACTGCACTGGAGATATGAATTCTCATTTTGAGATGAAAAATCCTTCAGTCCTTGATTGAAGTGTGCAGTTGCTACAACTGAACTAAATGGAACCATATTGCCTTAGATACAAACAGCAAGTTATGGATCTTGCTTAAGAAGATTAAATTATCTTCTTCCTTATTTGGTTACCAGTACAGAAAGAATCAAAATAACAATCAGCCATAAAACTACACTTGTTCCTTCACTGGAAGCATTTTGCCCTGTCTCTTCACAGTGTCAGAACTTCTCTGCAGTTCTTTTGCCTCAATCTTGCCCAGTAATTTACTGAGATTTACTCAGGCTGAATCAACATACTAATAATCCATTTTGCAGTACAGGAAACAATACACCCAATTACATTATTTTCCTGCAAGCAGCACACCTGTAACTTTCCAGACTTCACCATATATTCGCATCAGTATTTGAACACACTTGTTTAAAATATAAAGAGATTATTTAAGCAGTAAATGCAGATCTTGCGTATATATTGTATGCAGCCACATTAGTATTGCCACGTGTTGGTTCTGCAACTTCTTGAAGTGGAGGACTTTTTTCACAGGACTGGTACAGCAGGCTCATACCTTGGCATTCTTTGTGCAGATAATAAAAAGATTGGAATATGCCATAGGAACCACAGTTCTCCAGAGATACAACCTCACAACTAGGACTGAGAGAAAATAAAGATGGGCAGCAAATGTTAATATAAAATGCATCTATTATACAGCTATTGGAAGCAAAATAGCACTTGAAGCATCTGTGCAACCTGCCAGTCGGATGCCTAATGTTCTTGTTTAAAAATAACAGAACAGCTTGAGTGCTGAAAAAAAATGAGCAGAGGATGCAGTCTCAAAATACACAACACAATGCAGTTCTTCACATAATGAAGGGTAATCCAATTTTTTCATACAAAGCCAGGTTAAGTTATGGAATTCCTTAGCACAGGCCACTGTCAATATTAAACATTTACAGATTCAGCACTGTCTGCATGTGTTCATGGAAGGAAAAATTAAGTGCACTGGCTTATGTTGATGCGTAAAGTCCTTCAACACATTCAATGGTGGCAGGGAAAATGTTCTCTATGGCAATGTAGTGTACGCTAACAGGTCTTGGTATATGATTTCCCCTCATTTCTTCCCCAAAATTTGCTTTTGATCATTGTCAGAGACAGAAGACTAGACTAGACAAACACGGGGCGTGACTTTGTGACTCAATATAACTGCTGTCTTATGGCAACAGAGAAACCTAGGCTAGAAGCTAGGACAAGTTTCCAGAGCAGTGCTGCTCGAAGAGGCAGCATGGGCTGTGGAGCTGAAAAATGCACATAGCAAGGAGCTGTGGAAACAAGTGCTAAGCACAAAACTCAATATCACAATTTTTTTGTTTAGGGCTTCATCCTTTCCTGTCCTCAGTCCAGACATGAGGACCCAGAAGAAACCAGAGGAGAGTATCTGTGAAGGATGAATATAGTCAAAACTAAGTTTCAAAGAGGATGTGATCATTTGACTGTGTCAGAGGAGACAAATAGATTAAGATTAGCTCAGGTGGTTAGAGCATAGTGCTAATAATGCCAAGGTTGCAGATTCAATACCAGCATGGGCTATTTGCTTATGGGCTGGAAATAATGAACCTTGTGGGTTCCTTCCAACTCAGAAAATTCTGTGAGTCTGTGAGTCAAATAACATTAAGTAAAATGAATAAAAAACTAGAGAGGGAAAAGTGGAAAGAAGACCCAGGAGTAGTGAAGGCTATTTAGCCTTCACTATTTAGCCTCTTTGCAACTTCCCAGGGAAGAAGAAAAACAAGCAAACAATATAAACCATAACATTACAAAAAAAAAAAAATTATACTTCAGTATGTTCACAAACAATCATGTTGATGCAGGAACAAACTAATCTCAGTACACAAAAGGAAACTCCTGAACCCACATATTCTTTAATTATTCTGTATCAGTTAACCGCTGGTCCTGTCTGCACAGCTTCAACCTAAACACAATTTAATTTAATTTAATTCATGTAGTGCTTCATTTGACTTTTCTTAATCTTAGTTGTATTAAGTTGCAGTAATTCCTCCTAATTTACTCCCCCTTCAGTTTAATATCTTGAACATTTAGAAGTATTTGGATTGTCCTTTTGTGATAAACACTTAAGTTTATTGATATTCACTTTTAAAACTGTATTTTGCTATTTTATTCTTTATGCATACCACTATTATGTCCATGTTATTCAAAACTAATGTCCAAAAAATCTGTAGGTTTGGTTACATCATAGATATTTTGTTCTTCATATACACAATTTCTTTCAGGCAGGCAAAAGGAATGAAATGTAACAGATGATCCCTGACACTTCAATTTCTGCTCAACAGATTGGTCTGATGTCTTCTGTTCCTCTGACTATCATAAATTCAGCCTGTAAACAATCCTCTCCACTTTCAAAGCAAGTCTACAAGAAGATGCATGAAATTTAAAACAAAAAGAGAGTTTTAGGTGAAAATTCATATGTATTCCACAGCCCTGTATTACTGTCTAAAAGCTACATCATCCAAAGAACAGAGTCCTGCAAAAAGTCAGTTTGGAATGGTCAGGATGGTCCCAGTGGAGCAGAGAAGTCAAAAATTAAGAGCACAATGAACAAACAACCTTATTATTTAAAAATACTGGTGTTTTCAGCAAGGGTAGAATGAAGGAAACACTTACCTTATTTGCTGTCTGCAAGTATTTTCCTTTAAATGCTCTCTGGTCTCAGCGTTCACAATGTGGAACACAGACATCCTTCCAAGTTCTTAAATTCAGGGGAAGAATAAAGCAAAATTTGATTCAGACATTATTTCATCACTTCTCAGAATAAAGAAAGCTACATTAATTTCTTAGAGTTCAAACAGATGAAACAGCAAGACACTACTGAATTTAAATATGAAATTCCACATCTTTCTCATAATTCTAGCTTATCTGAGTAAGATTTTATTATGTCATCTCAGCAGACAGAACACATTAGTTTTAAACAGATGTTTAGAAAATCACTGAATATGACAATGAACTTGAAGGAATACATTCCATTAAAAAAATAAAATCTAAAGACACAGGAAGGACCAGCTTTTCAAAGGCAGAGGTGATACGGAAAGAAGAGCTATAATTGATATAAATCAGTTCTGGTTTGCATGTTTTAAATCAACATAAATTTTTGTTAATGACTACTTGCAGCAACAGTTAACTGCATAGAAGCATAAATACACATATACTGATTTCTAGAACCGAGGGAAAAATTCCATGACTAAGTTAAAATATGTTTCTTCTTTCCTCCCTAACATACCAGAAAAACACTCTGATAGTAGATTCATCCACTACAAATATTATAATAAAAATATTAAAAGTTGGAGGTTTTTTCTTCCCTAAAAGTGTATTTTTATAACTTCAGATATATGCAAAACTTTGAATTTAAAAAAAATTATGAACATTTATTTAAACATCTGTCCTAAAAGTATTTCCCATCTCTTGAAGTTCCCTGTTACTTCACTCATTCATCTGCCACTAATTCTACTCTGAACTTTTCAAGATATATAAATATCTGGTCAGTTATACAAGTATTTTTATTCTCAAGGATTTAATTTGATTTAAAGCACACCCTCTGTAAAAGCACACATTTAATCTGAGGAATTCTGTTTGTTCTAGAGGAACAGAATCTGTAACATTTCAAGTTATGCCAACTGTTGATCATAGTCACTTCTGAAAATTAAGGTTAACTTGTCTGTCTGTCATTAGAAAACAGATCATCTTGTTCCTGCCTTTTGTAGGAAAAACAATCCTTACAATTCTGCATTGCACTGAAAGGTACTTGAAAACTTGAGTAGTGAAAATAATCTTTTCCAGGAAAAAAAGAATGGCCAATTTAAATACCCACTGCTTTATCCAGATGTAGTTCCCTTCCTTGTGCTCTACAGTTTTATTACACACGCTTCAAATAGGAGCAGTGGAACCACGCATGGTTGTTTCAGTGTGATTCTTGCACCAAGACGACTTAAGGCAAAGAAGAGCTGAGCAAAGCGTGTCTCGGCGCGGCGCTTTCCAAAGCCGGCTGCGCTCCCGCACGAGCAGCTGTTTGGCACAGGGACGCTCCCGACCCTCACACCAACAGCGCTGCTGGAAAACACCCTCTGGATGTGCAGCGCGCGTTTGGGCTGCCAGAGCTCTTCTCGGCACTCCGCTCTCCCTCCCCCTTCGGACACGGCGCCAATACAGTAATAATGTGTGCTGTTATGAGAACGGATTTGGGAAAACCACCCTGGATTAATTTCCTTTCTCCTGCCAGGCTGCGTTTCTCAGAACCACAAGAATCAATCAGGTTGGAAAAGATCTTTGAGACGATCGAGTCCAAGCTAAGACCGAACACCACCACGCTAACCACACCATGGCACTGAGTGCCACATCCAGTTTTTCCTTCAACACCTCCAGGGACGGCGACTCCACCACGTCCCCGGGCAGCCCATTCCAGTGTCTAATCACCGTTCCTGTGAAGAAATTCCTCCTGATGTCCAACCTTTCATTCTCTGCCCCGCACGACCCGCACGAGCTCACGGGCACACACGCACCACGCCGGGGCCGGGGCGGAACGGGGAAGCGGCTGTTTAAACACACGTGGAACGCGCAGCCGGGGCGGCAGCTCCGCGCCCCCAGCCCCGCACTGCCCAGGGGCAGCAAGCAGAGCACAGACCGAACCCGGCCCCTCGGCGCAACCCCCCAGGTCCGGGCTCTCCCGGGCCCGGCCCCGCGCCGCCGACCCCGCCTCAGCCCCCGCCCGCCCAGCGCCTC
>VZRZ01006029.1:65966-150338 GCA_013398175.1 Climacteris rufus | reverse complement strand
CCGCCGTGCAGGCGCCGCCCGCGGTCGCCGCGGCAACGGGACGCGGAGCCGGGCGGCGGCGGCGGCCCTGGGCTACTCAGGCCATGTCCCAGATCCTATGCGAGTGGCTGAACCGGGAGGTGAAGCTGTCCCGGCGCATCGGTGAGTGGCGCCCCGCCGCGTGGGGACGGGCAGGGCCGGGCCGCGGGGGCAGAGAGGTCAGCGGGGTCAGGGTCGGGCCAGGGGTCCCCCCGCGGCCACTCCCCCGGCGGACCCGCCCACTTCCCCGCGGCCACATGTCTCCGCTGGTGCAGATTTAATCTGCTTGTGCAAGACAGTGACCACAGAATCGTAGATTCGTCAAGGCTGGAGGAAACCTTCAGAACCATCCAGTCCAACCACGCACCCGGCACTGCCGGTGTAACCCCTGAACCACTAAACATCAGCCAGCGCCAGATCCAAATGCCTCTTGAACGTTTCCAGGAATGGTGACTCCTCCACTGTCCTGGGCAATGTATTCCAATGCCTTACAATCTTCGAGCTGAAGTTAATTCTCCTCAGGAGGCAAGTGCTCTCAAGAGTAACAAGGTGCTCAGGCTTCACCTGCTAATAAGGACTCTAGAGAATAAAAAATATTTTAATGCGTTTGGGAAGTAGTGATTTGTTTTGAATGGCAGGTGTTGCGCTGGCATTTGAAAAACGTTTGTTCTGCAAGGAGGGAGCCTTGGAAACCTGTGGAAAATTAGAGAGATGGGCAGTCATCAACTGTATGAAGTTTAACAAGGTCAGGGGCCAAATTCTGCTCTTGGGATGTGGCAACCCTGGGGAAGGAGAGATTGGAGAGCAGCACTGAGGAAAGGCACCTGGGGGTCCTGGCTGATGTAAAGTTGACCATGAGTCAGAAGTGCCCTGGCAGCCAGGAGGGCCAACCCTGTCCTGGGGGCACCAGGCCCAGCATGGCCAGCCGGGCAAGGGAGGGGACTGTCCGGCTCTGCTGTAAGGGCGCTTAACCCCAATGCTCTTGAGGTAGCACGCTGCTACACTGCTCTGCGCTGGGGCGGCCTTACCTCAAGTCCTGGGGCAGTTTTGGGTGCCACAACATAAAAAAGACACTGAGCCATTAGAGATTGTCCAAAGATGGCCACAAGGATGGTGAAGGATCTGGAGGTGAAGCTGTGTGAAGAGTGGCTGAGGTCACTTGGCTTGTTCTGCCTGGAGGAGACTGAGGGGAGACCTCACTCTGGTCTTCAGCATTCTCATGAGGGGAAGCAGAGGGGCAGGCACTGATCTCTCTGGTGACCAGAGACAGGACTTGAGGGAAAGACCCGACAAGGAGGTTTAGTTTGGATATCAGGAAAAGTTTCTTCACCCAGAGGGTGGTTGGGCACTGGAACAGCTCCCCAGGGCAGTGGTCACAGCACCAAGCCTGACAGAGTTCAAGAAACACTTGTACAATGCTCTTGGGAGCATGGTGTGGCTCTTGGGGTGTCCTGTGAAGGGTCAGGAATTGGAATTTGATGATCCTGATGCGTCCCTTCAAGCTCAGCATATTCTATGATTCTGTGATTCTGTGATTCTGTGATTGTATGAAGAAGAGCAGATTAGATCTAGATTTTTTTCATTTGCATTTTGTATGGAAAATTTATTAATTATAGTTTCTAGATATTGCCACAATCTCAGTGACAATTATGACAATATTTGCATTTTAACACTGTAAATGAGAAATTACTATCTAAAGCTGATGTTGCAAAATAACTACACAGACAGTATGTTTATTTGTGAGTTGAAAACTATTGCTACTAACCTAATATTCCTCTGAATTATTTAATAAAGTTTTGACTTAGTTTTGTTGTAAACACAATAGCAAGTTGAATTAAGATTAATGTATTGATTCTTTTAATTATCATATTTAAAACAAACAACAAAACCACAAACTTAGTTCCAGAATCACTTCCAGAAGAATTTTCTACTGGCTACCTCCTAGGAGAACTTCTACACAAATACGGTCTTCAGGATGACTTCAAACAATTTTCACAGAGCAGGTTAGTACATAAGGATAACTGGTCTCTTACATAAAGTAGACAAGACATGTATTTTCTCTTTTAGGATTTGCTAATGCAGAGTGGTAAAAACATATAGAACTTACTGAGATTTAAGACATTTTTCAAGAATTCAAAAGCTTACTGTGTTTGATGCACAAATTAGTTTCATATTTCCAGAAAGATTGATCATACTTCTTCAAGAAAATGATGCATTTTGACTGTAAGTACAAGAATATCAAGTTAAACCAAAGGTTCAAAAAGCCTTTCAAGTATGTCTCTAAGACATACTTGGAATAGTAGCACTCTGCCTGTGAGTGATGTAGAACCAGGAATACTGCGTTGTGGTGTGATAGTGACTATTACATCTCACTAAATGAAAATGTTGGACAAACATTGTGAAGCTCTGAGTGGAGACCTGGCGGAAGATCATATAAGAATTTATAAGTTTACAAGTAATCTGGTGTAATATCTATAATGAAGAAGAATTGAAAAATGGAAAGTTGAAAAATCTTGTGCTGATCTGTGAGTTTTGGTACATTGATGATGCAGTTCATGGGGCTGGCTTATGCTGTATTTTGTCAGACCTTGGTACACATGTACATCAAGACTTCCAGATTGTACAAAATCTTCCTGTTTCTTCTGAACCTCTGCTTTTATGTTCTTTGAACTTCTAATGTATTCACACCCTTTCCTATCCCAAGTCTCATCAAGTTGTAGGAGGGAAGGTTGAGCACATCTCATAAAGGCAGCCAACAAAAAGCAGTTTTGCTCACCTGTTTTTGCACTCTGCTTCTATGACTTTTAGATCTCTCAGGAATTTCTGGGATCATTGGAAAACCCCTGGTAACTCTTTGAGAACTTTAGAGTGCCTGCTGTTGCTGGGAAAAATAGCTTCAGGAGGCTTTTACTTCTAGAAAGCTTTAGCAGCTTCTAAGAATTTCTCTCAATTCTTCTCAGTAAAAGGGTACTGTGAGCTCCTGTCCCCAGCTGATTGGAGGCTTAGTGAAGATGCACTTAAGTAGGTGCAAGAAGTGGTTAGAAACTCTGCTGAGACAGTGTATGTGTGCTCAGCTGAGGCGGTAATGCATGACAGGGCATGATACCCAGTATCCACTGGAGCAAATACTCAGAATGCCAGTGGCCTCAACTCAGATTTCTCTCCATGAAAGGCATCAAGTCTCCCTGTCTAAGACTGAAAGGAGTCTTCATCAGGGGGAGGTGGTGGCTTTGCTTGCAGAGGTGTGTGCTCATGAAGGAGGTGTGTTACCAAGTAAAGCTGCTGCAGAATGAGGTCAGTACACTGGATTTTCTCTGAGGCAGTGCAGGTACAGGAACCTGGAGCTGCACCTGTGCTGAGGGAGAGGCAGGCACAACTGCTGTGTTAGGAAAGGGGTGACTAGCAGCTGCTGACTTCTGGGAGGAAAAGAAAGGTGTCTGCTCCACCTGCTGATCCGTATCTGCAGAACAGGTTCATTGCAGTGGTAGCAGATGTGAGGCTGGTGCCACTGTGCAACAAAACATCTGAGCTGGTAAAGTTTAAACCACACTGGAGTGTCAGGAGGAACACATAAGTGGTAGCAGTGGGTGACTTTCTCCTGCAGGAGATGATGGTGGCATCTTCTGACCTCACATGCTAGTGAGGGAGATTGGCAAATGCTGGGATGTTCGGTCCAGAGTAGCAGAGACTTGTGCAGCCCTTCCACTCATATCCCTGCTGCTCTTCTCTGCAGACACCAAGGATACTTCCAGAGAGACCTGGAGCCAAAGGCATGAGGGCGCAAATTTTTCTCCTCAGTTCTGCTGTTGGCTTGATGAGGAATGGATAGATTGGATGGGCTTGATGGATGATGGGCTTGATGGGCTTGATGAGGAATGGATAGATTGGATGGGCTTGATGGATGATGGGCTTGATGGGCTTGATGAGGAATGGATAGATTCTACAGGTCAACAAATGGTTGTGTAGCTGTTGTCAACAGCAGGGATTTGCTTTTCACAGTTATGGGAGGCTCTTTCAAGAGGGAAGACTGCTGGGAAGGGATGGGATCCATTGAGAAGTTGAACAAGAAAATCTTTGCCAACAGCCTGGCAAACTTGGTGAGGATAGCTTCAAACTAGGAATGAAGTGGGATGGAGAGGATTACTCTCAAATTAGAGGAATTGATGGCCTAGACTGGCAAGCAAGAGGAAGGAGATGTGAGTAAGAGCAGCAAAACAGTGCAGAAGGCTGCCCACCCCAAATGTATGCATGCAATTAAGGAAGTGCTGAGAAGACAGGATTATCAGAGAAGCATTCACACCTTTTCTGAATTACTCTAATTTTTTTTCAAGTTGTACAACTGGCTGTCTCTCTCAAGTGCCTATATACTGATGCATGCAGTATGGGGATCAAACAGAAGAAATCACAGGCCTGTGAGCAGTTACTGGGTAATCAGTGCAATCACAGAGGGCAGTGGGATAGCTCCCACAGCTGGTGTGCTGCCACAGCTCTTTAGGATGGACAGACTGGGAAGGTGAGGAGGTAGAGCAGCTGCCCTGTATGTGAGAGAGCAGGGTCTAGTGGCCATTCATAGCTGTCTTCCTGCATCGAAAAGATGACAGTGTGGCTCCATCGATCAGCCTTCTTCTCAGCTGAGGCTGAGATGCTTAATGCATTCTTTGGCTTAGTCTTTTAAGTAAAACTCACATTCAGAAATCCCAAGCACTGAGACTGACAGGAGAGTCTGCAGCAGTATCTACCCAGTGGGTTCTTGAAAACCTCCAAGATGCAGTCTCCAAGATGGAGACTACACTATTGCTCCAGGCAGTTTGTTTCAGTACTTGACTATCCTGCTCAAAAGGCCTTGTCTTATCTCTAGGCAAAAGGCAAAAACAAGGGCTTTTACAGATATCTTCACAGCAAAAGGAAGGCTGGGGAAAATGTGGTCCTCCTGAGACATGTTAAAAAGGTATCCCAAGGTCCTGAGACATACAAGAAGGTCTGCAGCAAGAGAGATTTATCCATGGAGAAGGAACAGTTTAAGGAACATTTAAATAGGTTGGAAATACGCAATTCCATGGGACCTGATGGCATATACTCACCCAAATACATTGGCCCCCTGGCCGATGTCATTGCTGGGCCACTCTCAATGGTGTTTGAAAGGTCACAGTGACTGGGGTGTCCCTAGGACCAGAAAACTGCAACTCCTCTCTTCAAGGAGTGCAAGAAGGGAGAACTGGAGATGTACAAGCCAGTCAGCCCCACAGAATAAAAAGTTAAGAGGTTCTCAATGGATGTCAGATGATTTCTGACAACAGAGCTCATCTTAACCTTAAATGGGTGGCAGAAAAATGTTCAATAGTTGTAAGCTTCAGTTCAGTATAAGTGTGTAAGAAATAAGACATG
This sequence comes from Climacteris rufus, assembly GCA_013398175.1. Lineage (NCBI taxonomy): Eukaryota > Metazoa > Chordata > Aves > Passeriformes > Climacteridae > Climacteris > Climacteris rufus. The sequence goes on along the minus strand of VZRZ01006029.1, from coordinate 144,935 downwards.
GACTTTTACAGTGAGAATAATGAACTCCTGGGCAGTTTCATCTAGAAATAAGATGAATATCGTGTTACCAGAAGGTCTTCAGTTAAAATGTAGGTATTTTTGTAGAATTATGCTGGAGCTTGTCTGACCTCGAAACCTTGTTGGTCTATGTGATGGGAGTGTTGTGAACTCAAGCAACAGAGCAGTATAGAAAGCATGATCTAACTCAGACTGAAGTTATGGATTAGTTTGATGAAATTTGATGTGTTAATTGTGATAATTGATAATTTATTATTACTTGGTTTTGCCTTGTGTATCTTGAGTGCTTCTTTGTGAGAATCTACATATCAAGACAAATATTACTCTGCAGGCCACTACTTTAGTTTGAATGTAAATTGTTTGTTTAGAATATAGACTTTGTTTTCAGAACGGCTCTAACCTGTGTGTCTGTTTCTTTTTATTGGAGAAAAAAATATGTTGAAGGATTGATAGATAATACCGACTTGGTTTTGAGTAATTTCTTATGTTTTAACTAGTGAGAGCTCAAGTGTTTGACACAGCTAACATAGAAAATTCATTCAAGCTCTTTGTGCATTTGGTGGATGGTCTACCATTAGCTGCAGTTGGGATTAGCTTTTGCTGTTAGACACACTTTGTGTGTACATGTATCAGCATTTATATAATCCAGTGTGGTCCTTGTCTTTTCAAAAAGTTATGCAGAGTAATCAATGCAGTACTGTACGGCAGTATAAAATCTAAGCCAAACTCTGTGTATTGTGTTATTTAAGGAAGTCCTCTGTGGGTTGTTTTTTTCTCCGTCTTGGTATGAGGTAAGTGTCATGACCATGCTTAATGCATCAAGCTGGAATTGAAACTAAGTTTATGTTCTGGTTTTTTTTTTGTTGTTGTTGTTGTTTTTAATCATATAGAGTTGCAGATGCAAAACGTAACAATTTCGCTCGCCTGGAACCTACACTTCACCTCCTTGGTGTGCAGTTTAATGAGAATGTGGCCCAAGACATCATGGCAGGACAGCATGGGGCTGCAACAAGTCTTTTATATGAATTGTATATTGCTTTAGAAAAGAAAAGAAAGACAAAGCTCACTGGAGTAGCGATGGAAGCAATGAGACCTGCAGCAACTGCAAAGCTGAAGTCTATTGGAAGTGGTTTGTATCGAGAGGTAACTAACTATGGCTATTTAATATAAATACAAACAAGGTAGCATATTTACATGCACCTTTCAGGCATGTTGTATGCTTCCCCTCTCTACTTTTTATATCTCCTATTCAAAAACCAGCACTTAAAAGGAAAAGAAGCAGTCCTTTGCTATGTCTTACAGAGTGGGTTTGCACAGCTTATGAGGAACTCAATAGGATATTGATCTTCTGTGTTCTGTGTTTCTTTGTTGTGGTTCAGTCTGTGTTACCTGTTCTGTTTTCAAGCTTTCTCTGTTACCTGCTCTGTTTTTAAGCTTTCTCCAGGCTTAAAATATTATAACAACAGTCTAGTAGTTGTTCAGCAGCTGCCTTTTTACTCCTTTGCTCAATACAGATTGCAGACTGCGTTGCAGTCTAGGTATCAACTTGGACTAATTTCCCCTCCAGGAAACCTATTTATAACTGTTTTAAGCTTTGTGCCACAGTGGTTTGCTTCATTCTGTTGCATGTTTCTCCATATATCTATGCTACACTCCATTCTGCAATTATCATGTGCTGAGAAATACAAAGAGAAAAAAAAAAAAAAAAACAAAAGGAAAAGAGAACATCTAAGAGGACGTCAGTGTTGATGTGGTAGGTTCTGTTATAGACATCCTTCTTGTTTTCCAGAGTAATATTCAGCATGTCCAGACCATTATTTGTTATCAGGGTGAGCATTTTTAAGAAGATTTATATAATGAACTAAGTTCAGCTGGGAAAAATTTTACTTTTTTTTTTCTGGCACACTTCCTGAAAAATAATCTGCAAGCAGAAAGTTTACCAACAAGTGCAGAGATAGTACCAGAAAGCTGAAATATCCCTTCACCTATAGAGGGTTAGCTTAAAGAAATTAAACAACTGAGAGTAGGTCCTGTCTTTAGACATGTTCAGAATGGCCTTTGAATCATAGAATAGTTGAGGTTGGAAAGGGCCTCTGGAAGTCATGTAGTCTTCCCACCCTGCTCTAAGCAAAGCCATCTGGAACAGATTTCTCAGAGCCTTGTTTCGTGGGGTTTTGTATACCTACAAAGCTGGAAACTTTCAGTACAGAAATGCTTCCTAACCTCCCCTGGTGCAGCATGGAACAAATCCTGTGACTGAAGTCCGACTGTTGATGGCTACAGGCTGTTCAGAAGAGATGGGAGGGGAACAAGAGGCAGGGAGGGATTGCCCTCTACATCAAGAGGTGGATTGGGTGTGAAGAGTTGTCTCTCAGGGATAGACATGAGCAGGTCAAAAGCCTATGGATAAGAATCAGAGACCAAAGCAAATAAAAAAGGAACCCTGTGGTTGGAATTTACTACAGTCTGACTGACCAAGGGGAGCCTACTGACCAGCCTTGCTCCAGCCTTGCTCCAGCCACAGAAGGCGTTGCGCTTGTAGGCTGTTTTCCTGCTGGGGGACTTGATCGTCCCAACATCCGCTGCAAAAGTAGCACAGGGAGCTGTAGGCAATCCAGGAGACCTCTGGAATGCATGGAGGATAACTGCTTGAGCCAGGTAATAGACAGCCCTACCAGAGGGGAAGTGATACTGGATCTGTTGATCACCAATGCAAACAAGCTAATTGGGGACGTCAAGATTGGAGGCAGCCTGAGCTGCAGTGACCATGCATTGATGGAGTTTTAGTCCTGAGGGATCAAGTGAGGAGTAAAGTTAGGTCCTTGAACATTAGAAAGGTAGACTTCCAGTTCTTCAGGGAGATAGTCAGATCACCTGGGAGGCTGGCCTTAGAGACAAGGGAGCAGAACAAAGGTGGCAGATCTTTAAGGAATTCTTCCATAGTGAGTAAGAGCTAGCAATCCCCAGGAGCAAGAAATCAGGCAAGGAAGAGAAGAGACTGGCATGGCTGAGTAGGGAACTGCTGGAAAAGCAAACGCACAGGCAGTTGAAGCTAGGGCAGGTGAGCTGGGAAGAGTATAGAGATGAAGGATGGTTGTGTAAGGATGGACTGATGAAGGACAAGGCAAAGCTGGAACTCAGCCTGGCAAGGGACACAGAGAATAACAGGAAGAGCTTCTACAGGTATGTTAAGCAGAAAAGGAAGGTCAATAAACAATGGTGGAAAACTGTTAGCAATGGATGATGAGAAGGCTGAGATACTCACCAACTTTTTGCCTCAATCTTCGCTGGCAATCTCTCTTTCCACTTCTTGAGTGGATGGAGAGCAGGATGGGGCTTGGGATACAGGCTCACGAAGTGGGCCTGTGGCAACATGGCGAGATTTAAGAAGACCAAGTGCAAGGTGCTGCACTTGGGTTGGGACAACCCCTAGTATCAGCACAGGCTGGGGATGAACAGACCAAGAGCAGCCCTGCCCAGAAGAACTTGGGGCTGCTGGTGCGTGAGAGGCTGGACATGCCCTGGCCATGGGCAGTCCCAGCCCAGAAAGCCAGACGTGTCCTGGGCTGCATCCAGAGCCCTGTGGGCAGCAGGGGAGGAAGGGGATTCTGCCCCTCTGCTCCACTCTGGTGAGACCCACCTGGAGCACTGCATCCAGCCCTGGGGTCCCAGCACAGGAAGGACATGGACCTGTTGGAGTGAGTCCAGAGGCCACCAACATCATTAGAACAATGCAGCACCTCTGCTGTGAGGAAAAGCTGAGAGAATTTGGATTGTTCAGCCTGGAAAAGAGAAGGCTTCAGAGTGACCTAATTGCTGCCTTCCAGTACCTGAAGTAACTGAAGGGAGCCTACAAGAAGGATGGAGAAAGATTTTTTACAGGAGCATGGAGTAACAGGATGAGGGGGAATGCCTTCAAATGGAAAGAAAGTAGGTTTAGATTAGATACTAGGAAAAAAATTCTTTAATGTGAGAGTGGTAAGGCACTGTAACAGGATGGCCAGAGAAGTTGCAGATGACCCTACCCTGGAAATGTTCAAGGCCAGGCTGGTTGGGATTTTAAACAACCTGCTCTAGTTGAAGGTGTCCCTGCCCCTTGTAACTAGGTAATCTTTAAGATTCCTTCCAACCCAAATCATTCTCTGGGGGGCAACAGTTCTGTTCCCGTGTGTCCTCTCACTGGATACCAGGGGGAAGAACACAGTTTCTCTCTGCAGTTCCCCTCCACAGGAAGCTGTACAGAGCAATGAGGTGTCCTTTTCTCTCAACTAAATGAAGTTTGACATAATTCAGTTCCAAACTCGATGTTCTTTTCAATGGAGCTAGTCCTGGTTTTCTGTTTGAATGTGTTTAGAGCTTTTTCTTTGTACATTAACACAGAAAAACACAGTTTGAAACAACATTCTCAGAATTATCATATTTAACTATGTTTATTACTGTTTCTGACTCTTCATTGCTTGGTGTTTAATTGTAGCATTTGAAAACTGTAGTGCCACATCAGACTGATTTGCAACTACAGCAAATTTCAGAGCGTTCTGAAGCAAAATCCAAGGCACCAACAGATGCAAGAGCTCATATGCATGTTGCAGAGCAGCAGAGAGCTCTGAACCTCCAAGAGCAAAGAGCCCAAGACACTGAAAAGGTGATTACTTATATTATAGACTTCTGAAGAAGCATTTCCTTAAGGTCATGTGTATAATGAGTTAGCTAAAGGCAGTGTGATGACTTGTGAATTCTGTGCTACACACCTGCATTTATACAAGAATGAAGAAAAGCAGTGTGCCTGGAAATAAAGCCAATGTACCCTTAGGAGAACTTAGAAACATTTGTATTTAAAAATCACTTCATGTTAAGTTGAGAGCATTTTCATGTTGTCAAGCATGGAAAATATTTATAGATTTGAAGACAAAGTGCACATTTCACAACTTGTATGTGTTTGAGATGTCCTTGTAAAAGACGTTTGTGTCATTCTTCTTTTGTAAAGAAAAGATGAAGCATCGTTCCAAAGCAGGAAAATGACAGGAGGAGGGCATCTTTAGTGGGTATGGCCTCAGAACATCTTGTACCTCTGTGTAGTTATTCTGATGAAGTAAAAAAAGAGGAATAAATTTCTTCAGATATGGGAACACTCATCCAAAGCAGAGTTTACAGTTTATATAGAGGAAGTGGCCAGCTATCCAAGAGTTGTTGAACCACATTGATGAAGTAGTTGACTAATTAGATATGCATTTTATGTGGCTAATTAAAGGAGAGAGTCTTGCTGTGGTTATTTGGCTGTTCTATTGGCACTACATGAACAAGAATGGAAAAAAATGTCACTTCGTGTATCTAGAAAACACAAGCAATATACAAATACTAAAATAAAATTTTAAAATAAAATTTATTAATATGTCTGTTGATGTATTATATATTGTTAACTGTGTTTGACTTCTTTGCATAAAAAACATTTTTCTTCTTTGTTCTACCTTTATCTGCATGCATCTCTGGTGCACTTTAGATGAGTGTAATTTATATGTTTCTTAGTTCTTGATCATCTAAGCTAGTGTTACCTAATGTGTTACCTAATGGTATTCTCAGTTTCTGTGCCAGGAAATTGGTCTTCTCAGTTTCTGTGCCCTATTCAGAGCTGAAACAGGTACCATGCTAGAACTAGAATTCAATTAAAGCCCTTAAAAGCCTGTAAAGCACTGCTTATCTGCTCAGGTCTGAAGCCTCATAATCTCTTCTACTTTCTTGCTGAAAGATAATTTTTGGCTTAATTATATTTGCTTCATATCAGCATTACATAGGAAGAAGGAGACAAAATCAAACAATGGCCAGGATTCATATACAGATTCAAAAACAACCATCAAGACCCACCATTAAATCTATTGAAGCCAAAAAATTCTTAAAGAAGAAAAGGGAAGCAGAGGTAATTGCAATCTATATTCTTTTAATGCTAATTATATTAACTTAAAAAACGTGATTTCTGAGAGAATTTCCAGTTACAAATACTATACTTGCACTGTCCAAAAGCTGCTTACATGTAACTGATAAAATGATGTCAATTCAACCAGTGACAATTGTGCTGAATATTTGCAGGGTTATGATTCTGGAATTGTTTTTTAATAAGAATTGTTTTGATGTAGGAGGAAGTTCATATTGAATAAATACCATAGGTAGGTGCTAATTTGATTGCTGCAACTATTTTAGCTACGAGACTGCTGAGAAGAATATATGAAGTAAAAACATTAATGTTCCTTTCTGATTTATGCATGATGACATTTTGCACCATAATGTCCGAACTGTTCTGTAACACTGTGAAACTCTCTGCTTATAATTTTTGGTAACAACTGAAATTGACAATAGTCTTAAATTAAAACAAGAGATGCAGCAATTAAAAAAAATCTGCTTTATCTAGTATTACTTGGATTGTAATTCAAGTTCATGGATTGTATTGTCATCTGGGGTGCAACTATTACCAGTTTATACAACTGGGCAAAGTAACAGAGGCATTTAAATGTAGGGTATAGTAATGTATAGTAAAACAGTTGCCTGAGTAACTATCAGGGATATATTCTAGCTACTAAATCTAAAACAGATCACATTGCAGAATGTCTTGTTTCAAATCCCCACATGGTACGCTAGAGCTCACTGCAAAATCAGAATTATCCTGCAAAATGAACAGCTGCAAAATTTTAGGATCTTCTGGTTGGTGGAAGTAGGAGTAGCTAGGAAAAGAGAAGAGGGGAAGGAGGTGAGAGATAGAAGCTGGAAATTGCCTTTATTCTTGGTGTAGCTGATGCTTGAAATACTTTCAGTGTAAACATTTCTGTTGTACTGACATGATATAAAAGTAATTCCCTAGTACTTACCCTGTTGAATGTTCTTTATGTTGCTTGGTGAAGAGAAAGGAAACATAAAATTTTGTCTTACTCCTTCAGAACACATACAAGGAGATAGAAAAGTTTGAGAAGTCTATGCCAGGAAGTGGCTCTGCAGTACACAGCCTGGTGACTGACAGGTAATATTTGCATATTAGATTGTTAAGAATAGGCAGGACCCTACCTCAGATATCTGCTATGTACACAGCTACTTGAGGAAACAGTACTGTCTTATTTAGTTTAAACTGTGATTGTACTTTGAATGCTTGTTGCACTAGCACTGATTTCAGCTCCAACACGGTTGCAATTTACTTATTTAGCTTATTTATTTTTACTTATTTCACTTACCTTTAGTTGTAGTGGAGATGTCTCAAGTTTCCTTCGCTACTTCTTGCCACATATGCAGCAAGAAAAGGCTCAAAGTTCATCACTTCTCTGTTCATTTTAGTCATTGGTAAGGTCATCTGTAAGGTCAGTTAGCCTTGCAGAGAGATGGGAATGGTTGTGAATGTACATACACGGTAACCCATTTTGAAGGAAATAAAAGTAACTTTTCTCCTGAAACTCATCTGTATGCTGACTTATTTGTGGATAATTACAAGTAACATTGGTTCTATCACCTTTAGTGGTACGTATACCCTACTTGAAAGAGGTGACACTCATGCATACTGCTGTGAATATTTCTGTGTAAACCTAAGATTAATAGCTGCAAAACTACTCAGAGTGTATGGCTATGTTGGAGAGTAACCCATGTGAGCCATCCCAGTTTCCTGTTGCTGCAGAATTTGACTTCATATTAACAAAGAAACTGATGACCATTGGCTTAAGTCAGTGCTGGAATGCTACTCTGGACACAGCGATCATTGTGGGGCACAAGAGCATCAAGAAGTAACCACTGTGCTCACAGAGAGATGTTGTACATTTGTTAGACTTGCACATAACTATAAGGGATCTGTATGAAAACACCTTTAAGAACCATATTTTTTGTCTCTGTCTTTTAAATCAGTGATATGCAAGAATCATTGCAAACACAGAAGTTGCAAGAAGCATCTCTAGAAACTACACCATGCATGAGAACTGAGCTGTTAAATCTTTATTCAGATGAAGAATATATAAGGAAAATTCAAAAACGTTTAGAGGAAGATACATTCGCTAGAGAGCAACGGGCGAAGAGGCGACGAAAAATGCTAGTGGATCAGTTAGTAGCACATGAAGCTCAAGAGGTGGGAAACTGTATGCTGAACTGTATAGTCCATGTGCACCTAATTAGTAATCTAAAATTTGCTTACAAATGTAAAACATGTACTTATGGGAGGCTGAATAAAATCGTAGGGGATAAAGGGAGTTAGGTACAATTATGTGTGAATATTACTTTTATGCCAAACATTGGCTTCCCTCGTAAAATGTGGAAGGTTGGCTGTGCTTTATCACCACCTTTATGTCATACACCATACTTGGAAACTATAAAGGATAAAATGAAGACAGCAGAGCAAAGATTATTAAAAATCAGTTGTAGACCTGCCTTCTATTCCCTGCTCCCCTCCCCCAAAAGTTGAACATCCTATGGTATCAAAATGTGTCGCAGTAATGACACAAAAGAAGGAGACAGACACCTGTTGAGATCAAGGAACAAGTGTGTCGGGCCTTGCCCATCTTTATTATATATGTGCCTTATAAATCACTGTGGATTGGAGGAGACAAGGAGCCTCCCCTCAATCACACTGATCAAAGGAAATGTCCATCAAACTTCTGTGCCCAGGAGAAAGGAATGTAAATAAAAAGATACCATTACAATAACATGGCTATGTTTACAAAGAATGTCTGAGAACCAGTTACAAAAGAATGATAACATCCAGAACTGCAGAAGTCAGAGCAACAAAAATGTATACTGGTTCTAAAGAAAATACTAACTAAAAAACAACGAACATGGAATTCCTTGTTTGAAAACCTGTGTTTACAAATGTGTTATATGAAGGTTTTGATCTGAAATGATGAATTCTGAAACAGTTGTGCTGGTTGATATGAAGAATCAAAACTCAATTTGCAGGTCAGAGCTTTGACTTTTGATGTGTTATGGCATAGAAGATATGTCTGTGAAGAATGTCTGTGTTGTGTCTAAAAATGAATGTTGCCGATTACTCCATTTGAGTCCTGTCCCATAAGGCTTTTAAGATTCCTCTTCATATATTTTTCCTTTTAAAAGCAGCATTTAGATTATTGATTTCACAGATCTTCTCTTTTATAATGATTCCATCAAATCAGAACCTTGTAACTTGCTGGGTTTTTGTGATTTCTGGTTATTCTTTATTTTAGTATTTCACTGTGAGTCCTTGGTTTAGATTGTATGTGTTGAACCACTGTTATTGGGATAAACATCTGGAAATTAGATGCTTCTTGATGTCTGTCTCAGACCTATATTCTTGAAAAACACCTTTAGTGGCTTAGACCGAGTCCATCTATCCATGTATCCTGTCTCTGAGTTCTCATTCAAAGAGATTTTACATCATGCTCTTGTTGATATGCACAGGCCATGAAGAAATTTTGCAACCCACTAGCCTGAAATCACAGCAGTCCCAAAACTTGTTCTTTAGCTTCTCTCAGCTCTTGCAGCCCAGCAGTCACGTCCGTGGTTCCAAAAGCTGTGGCTGCCAGTCTCTGGAGCAGTTAGTGGATGAGCAGGTCTAAACCAGCAAAGCCACCCAGTGCTGTGAGGAGGTCTGACAGCTGATCCATCTGTGGATTTTGCCTTGTCAGTTTGGGATGGAGCAATTGTTGCAATGTGCTGCCAATCAGACTGTCTACAGAGAGGCTTCAAATCAAGGAAAAACTAGCAATAGTGTTCCTAGTGTCCCAGGAAGAAATTCGGCTTTGATACAGGAACAATTGAAATCACAGACTGCAGGGACTAGAAGAAAAGACAAATGAGCATTTGACTGAAACAGTAGTCTGACCATTTTGGAGAATCTATTTAGTGGTAATTTGGTTCTAAATTAGCAGAGGAAGAACTGTTTGGTTGGAACTTGTAAGATTTCAGGAATTAAATGTTGCTTGGCTTAAGAGAAGTGGGAAGCACACTGAAATATTTTCTTTAAAAAATGAATGAATATGCAAAATAGTTCAAAATTGCCTTTTGTCTCCATTAGATATTGAGCCAGAAAGGATTTGCTGACTCACATTATAGCTGTTTAAATGCGTTAGAGCCCGATTTTTACCTATACTGCATAAACCTTGAACACAGCATGGGATCATTTAGAGTCAAAGGAATTTTATCTCTACAGAGTGCTGTAAGGTGTTTGTATCCATACATATAAACCTTTATTAAAAGAAGCATGTTCAAATATTCTATTTTTTGCACAGTACAGGTTGGAGCCTGGGAGAGAAAATACTTTACAATGACATGACATGACTCTAGGTGGAGCACAGCACGATGCTAGTCATATTTTCATTGGCAGGTTGAAAGTATTTGACAATTGCATGGCTTCATCCCAAGTGAACCTTTATCTTCATCAATTCAGCAAATTATTTGTCCTTTTCACTTGTTATTTTTAAGTGGTCTGTTCAGATTTTATCTCTCTGGATTAAAAAGTTTTCAGGAATAAATTACTATTGGCAATAAACAGAGAACATGAAAATGGAAGGGGAAATGAATTGTTAGTACCTTGCTACTTGTCAATCAAATAGATCTATCTATGCTAAGCTCTAAGTTTTGGTCATAACATTTATAACCACACAACAGCACAGCAATGTTTCACTTGTATGTAAATCAAACAAGGAAATAGAAAAATAGAAGAACATAATCTAGTAACTATGTATGAACAACATGAAACATAAACACGTTAATGTTTGGCCACTGGATGCCACTGTTGTCTTAAGTAGGTAAACTGGAAAGAAGTGTCTATTATGCTTTCTGTAAAGTAATTTGTCCAAGTATTACTAAGATGTCCCGTTTGTGATATTTATGATTTCTTCAAGCACTTCACAGTTCTCTGTGAAGATGTTGATGTAAAATGTTAGGTCAAAAATTATATTACAATTTTAATTTTGTATCCTTGTATATTCATAAGTTTCAAAACTTGCCACCCTTTGGTTTGGTACTTTGTGCATTCCTTTTTTGTATGAAAGATAGCTACCAATGCTTCATTCCCACACACAATAAGGATCCTTTTTGAAACTATGAGTTTGGAGTTTGGTGTTCTAAGTCCTTATTTATCTGTTGTGCAGTTTTGAGTTAATTACCTTTTCACTTTTTCTCATTCCTTAGAAATTTTCTGCTGGCTCCTTTTAGGCCTACTGAGCATGCCAAAGTATTTGGTCACTTAGAATATTGAAGTTCTCTACTTTTTTAACAAGAGAAGGTCTGTTTTGGCTGCTGTGTAGTGTTCTAAAGGAGCATCTTCCAATTTCCTTTATGGAGAGCAAATTCACCTAGATGAGTTGTTCTAATTTCTCACTGGGCCAGCTGTTTGCACCATACAGTTGATGGTTTGAGTATGACAAATGTTATAATGAGTATGTAATGTTCTAACTCTGTTAGGGTGGCTCATTCAATTCGCAGTGAATTAGGATTTTAAAATCTGCTTTCCACCGGTGAAGGATTATTACTGCTGTAATAATCCATGGTTGAGGGTAAGCAGTAGCAACTAATTTTAAAAATGAAGGATATTTACTTGCAATAGGAAGCAAATTGTATAACTTCTGCTCTTCTTTGAAATCTTAATTGAAATACAAAGTACAAGGAAGCAGTGGATAGAACTGAGGAGGCAAAGGACATCATGTCTCCTGTTACTGCCTTGTGTTCATGAATGTAAGAGAAAATGGACAGATTAACTCTTCAGTAGACAGTACTGTTGGAAAATTTTATCACCTGAACTCCATCAAAAGACACATAGAATGAAGCTTTTATGATTGCATTTCAGTTGTATATACAATGGTAATTCCCTCTATAGAAAAATAGCTTACAAACAGTACTCTACAGATAGGGAACAAAAGAAAAAACATTCAAAATTAGATGCTTATTTAGTGAAAAACTTTGTAGAGAGATAATATGGCATGCAGGTGAAGGACGGTGTGATTAAGGCCTGAGATGAGTGCACATTTGTCACTAGAACTATTGTGCAGTGTCATGAGATCCAGTGCTACGAAAGGGTAGTGCAAACCCTACGTTTTGGCTAAAATAAAAAAATGTTAAGATATTTTTATATCAGTTTAATGTTTTAAAGTCCCCAGAATTTAATTGGAATGTACTTTATTCCCAGCAGTTGTGAAGGGAAAGGAACTTCACAACATGGAAAGAAGTTTGTTTGTTTTTTTGTTTGAAATTGGCTTCTGCTGAACATCAACATTAAATATCTAAATTATTTAGAAAGTTCTTGTTCTTATCATTGCAATTACAACAGCCACGCTTTGTGTTAGACTGCTATTGCAGGTGTCCTGGTTATGTTGTTTAGGAGAGATCTAGATTTCTTTATACAGTTTTTTCATAAATAATATGGTCAAAGGTAAATAATATGGTCAAATGGGTATCTCATTTATAGGTGAATTTAGGTGATGTGTTTTGCCCTCTCTGTCACAGATAGCTGATGAAAAAATAAACCAAATTAAAAGAAAATAGAAGTGATACTCTATTTTGGTTTATTTTGGTTGAGGTGTTTTTTGGTTTTTGGTTTTTTTTTTTTTGTAATTACTACTAACTGGCTTTACCTGTGCCTCTCTGTTTAGGAAAATTAATTTGAAATCTTCCCATCAGATCCCAGTTTAGGTCCTTAGATTTGAATATATTTCGTAGCTTCATCTGAAGCAAATACTCAGCAAATCAGAAATTTCCTCTAGAATTCTGCTGCAGCAGTGGTATTTGGCAATGCAGCTTAAAAGGCAAGCTGATGCTTTTGCTTAGGACTCAAAAGGAGTTCTGGACTGTGATAGTGAGGCACAACTTTAGGTTAGATTAAGCTTTAGTTTAGATACCACGAACAGTCTCGAGAAGTGTAGTAATGAGAAGATGCTATTATGTTTCAAGAGTACTTTGAAAAATAACAGTTCACAGCCTTCAAAGTGTCTGTGCACACAGACCATGTCTCAAGCAATGGTTCAGAATGATTTTCCTCTAGTACTGCATAGTGTATTATATTCATGTCCCAGTGAGAACACTGGAACTATTACCAAGAAGTCTTGTATTGTGCTCTGTTCTGAATTCTTCCTCACGGTCTCAGACTGCTGAATAGAGGAGAAGACAATTACTCAATTCCCCCAAAAGCAGGAAAAATTTCAAACCTTAGAAAATAGACTATTCAAGGATCTTGTAGATTATGGCTGAGAATGAGGACTGGTGAATAACAGGGTTAAATTAGTGATTTGAGGAATGGGTATATCTTCAGATGCAGGAGCTGTTATTTAAAATATGTTGCAATTTCTTTACACACAGGAAATAACCACATTAAAATTGAGTTAGTCTGACAAAATGTATTTTTACTATCTCAGTTAAGGCGTATTTGGAATTCTTACCTAGTTTATGAAAACTGTACTAATAAATAGATATGTAGGTTTTTCTGAATTTATGTCCTGTATAAGCAGGTGAAATGACAGCATTCCTGCTTCTCATATTAGACACTGATGAGTTTTCTAGGAAATAATTTATAAACTGTGCTTAGTACTATTATTTTTTTATCTTTTAGAAGGCTTACCGAGAGGAGCAGCTTATTTACAGACTAATGAAACAATCTCAGCATGAGCGGAGGATTGCTGCTCAACTCATGCATGTTCGGCATGAAAAAGACGTCCTAAGGCAAAACAGAATTTTCAGGGAAAAGCAATATGAAGAAAGACGACAGAAGGAGTTCCAGGAAGCTCTTGACAGAGAAGCGGTAAAAGCTTGTTTCATCTCTGAATTGCTGCAGGAGTGCTACAATACCTTCATATTAGAAAATGGAATTTGTGTTGTCAACTGTTAGAATTCAGTATTTTTCTAGGGACAGGACAATTTAATGATAAATTTATTTTTTAATCTTAGATCAAAGTTGCAGCTATAAGCAGTAAGCATGGAACTGTAACTGTGGAATTGAGTGCATTTTGTAGTGTGTTAAAAGTTTAGGGCAATTTTGCAGGGAGAAAGAACAGCTAATCTACCTGATCTAGTGGAAGGTGTCACTGCCAATGGCAGGGAGCTTGAACTAGATGGCCTTTAAAGGTCGCTTTCAACCCAAACCATTCTATGATCTTAGAATAAGGGATAAAGCTGAGCAACTGAAAATCTAATTTTAATCTTTCTTCCATACTGATTTTAACTCTGTAGGAAAACATCTCTGTGCTGAGTTTAAAAGGCATGGAATTGTAGAGGCAACAGGACAATAACCTAAGGTCTTCTTTCAGGAATCATGTTTTTAATTTCCTTTAGATATAATTTTTTAATGTCCATTTTTGACAAGTGCTGGAGTAGTTTCATTCATGAGTGCTAATTTCTGCTTTGAAGCTTTAAGTTGATAAAAAGGATGGACTCATAATTCTGTGGAAAACTGCCAAGTGCTGTGCTCACAGTAGGCCGTAATGTGATATTAGGAATTTTATTTTTCTCCTTTCAAAAACAATCAGCAGCACCAAATCCTCCAACTTGAGCTAGAGTCCTATGTAATCAACATCTATAACTGTTGATTACACCACCTCTTTAAGCAGGCTTTCAGCCATCGCCACAGGAGGTGGTGATGGAGCACACCACCACAGGAACTACTGGTAATTTTCTACCACAACCAGAAATCTTTCAAAGATTGAACAACATCAATAGTATGAAGTTATTTGAAGATCAGAATCTAGTAAGACAAATTACATGTTCTAAATGGGTAGTTACAGTGAAAGCTGCAATTTCACTGCCCCCAAGGACTGAATATTTTCTTAGTCTGTTTATCATAAAAGAAGTAATGTATTTCTCCTTTATTTTATTCTATTTTAGAAAGCAAACAAATGGGACTTTACAGAGTGAATAAAAATTTTTAGATTTATTTGTGCATTACTCTGCTTGCTGGCTATGCAACTCTGATGAGAATCGAGTTGTTTTCATTTCTTGAGTTAAATGAACAAGTTAATTTTCATTTCCAGGACTGTGCACCTCTGCACTTTAATTTTCATTGCAGTCTCAAATTTACTCCTTAAAAAAATTCTAGGCTTTTGCAAAACAAGAAAATATTGATAATGAAGAACAAATAATCAAAGAAAGAGAACATCATGAGAAAATTGCTGCTGAAAGAGCTCAGTCACGCTATGAAAAACATTATTCTGTATGTTGGGAAATTATAGGCCAAATCATTGATTTGTCGACAAAAGTAGCAGAGTATCGTCAATGGACAAACAAGTGAGTATGGTAGCTGTTAGGCAAAAATAAGAGCTGTTAGGTAGCTGTTAGGCTGGGTTCTTCAGACTGGTTTAAGCATTACAGCAAATTATGTAGTTTCTCAGATACTTTACATGACAGCTGCACTTAGTTTGTGTGGGAAAATGATGACATTAATTTAATGTGAGGATTCACTGGTGTGTAATACAGGGTGAACTAATGCTACAGTCTTAGCATAATTTCTTGAAAACTCAACTAACTTGAATTCTTAGGAGACCAAAATCCACTAGTGCTACAGCTTGCAGAGCTGCTGATTTCCTTTCTTATTAACAAATTCCCTAGTTAAAAGTTAAAAACTGAATGGTGCTCCTCTCATTCTAGATTGCTCACTAGCTGAACACTTCCTCAGTGTAATATAAACAGGATGAATTTCTCAAGATATGTAAGCCTGCATGGATTGTCCAAACAGTAGCAACTGAGCCCAAATTCTTCCGAGTCTGACATGCTGTGATTCCTTCTTCTGACATGTCCTAATTGCACAGGGTTTCTGAGAAGGTCCTAAGAAGGCAGTAATCTCCAAGTGCCTGTGGAAGTGTAGAAGTGTTTCAAAAATCACAGAGTGGGTTCTTTCATTAGTATTCAGTGATTTGACTATGGGGTAAGACTTACAGTGTTAGAAAATATGCCAGAATCTCATGGCTTCATAGTGTAATTCTGTGTGAGAATAATAAGAGTGTAACCATGTGAAATACATATGATTGTATTCTGTGGAAATTATATAAATTTTGGCTCAGTTAATACATTATAAAATAGTCAGCTGACGCACACAGTTTAGTGAAATCATTAATTAAAGAAAATTATAATTATTCATATAATTGTGAATTAATTTTAACTGCCAGGAAAAATGTTCAATGTTTTTTTGGCAAGGGAGGTTTTATGCCACAAAAGGAAAGAATATTCTGGGGCAGGGAAAAGTAGTTGTAGCAAAACTGTTACTATACAGCTCTGCCAGCCAAACACTGTGTGATGACACATTTGTGAAAATACTGCAGCCTACAAGTGCCTACAGCTGACATAAAAGTAAACAAGCACTTATAAGGAGCTGTAGTAATTAAAGGATGCATTATAAACTGTAACTAGTTTATCTTATGCTTGTTTCACGATTAAGTTTCTTGTAAATTTGGAAAAACTATTGTCAAATATCTAACCCTTTAATTTTTGGTTTGCAAATTCTTTCTTTTTTTTTTTTTTTCATTTTTCTGCAGCCGTGTTCCATTAAAACTGATGATGGATTGGAAGGAATTTTTTTTAAATGGAGAACCAATATATGAACAAGCCTCAATTCAACCTTTGCTTGATGAACCTAGCCCAGAACAACTTGTAGAGCTGCATAAAATGAGTCTGTTAGATGAAAAAGATTATGGTGAATACAAGGTACACCAAGCTGATAAGGCATAGTGGAAGATAATACATCTTGCTTTTTCATAATCATAAACTTTATGTTGTGATCTTGCATTTTGTTCTATTACTGGTTTTTAATGTCAGATATTGACATGCATTTTTTTTTCATTGCCTGATGTTTTATATGAGACATGGCTATATTTGATGTCAGTAGCAGTTATAATTTCATTCTTATATATGACCTTGATTATGTTTCTGGAGTTTGTAGACCAACATGTTAATTGCAATGCAATGAATTTTCAGCTAATTGGAATTTGAAGGTATAGTTAATATTACCAGATTTGAAAGTGCAACAGAAAGTAACCAATAAAAGCAGTAAAGTGAAATATGTATAGGTTACAAAACCTGAACTCTTAATTTCAGCAATTTTGAGTGAAAGGTTTCTGACAAGATTTATTGGTTTGAGTGATATATTTTTTTAAGATAGTAATGTTTTTGGAAATTATTATAAATGGCTGACATTTTTCTTAATCTTCTGTTAGAATGCAAATAAGTATTTTTCAGAGTACCTTAAAACTTTTCTTCAACTTTTCAACACATTAATGTAATCTCAAAATTGAAAGATAAAGGATTAAAATTTCCCTGTTAAAATGTGTTGTAAGTTTTTTTCAAAATTATATTAACGATGCGTTTCTTTGGAAAAAAACGCCATGACATATTTAGACTTTTCAAATAACCTGGTGAGTAGAGTGTGGCAAAATCATGGCAAATACATGGTCTTTGTCTTTTTTGGAATTTGTAACTTCAATATATATGTGGATTTTTATCCACATCCTCAGCTGGTTGGTGCTTTTTCTTGCAAGGAGTATAGATGTTAATTATGAGTTTCTGTGATGAATGCCTGGCAGCTCAATTTTAACATATGCTTTTCTGATTTATCTCTTTATAAGGTCCTGACTCACAGCATATCAACTCATGTATGAGTTTTGTGATCACTTTCCTTAGGTGTGAAAAGAGCTATACAGGGAGAACATAAAAGACAGACAGGCAGGAAACAGCGGGGAGCACTAATGAAAAATTAAGTTTTTCAGTCATATTTTTGTTTATATTGTGAAGTCTCAGTAGTCTTCTCTAACTGTAACATCACCGAAGGTCACAAAGATTTATTGACACATTTAAAGACTCTTTTTTCCTGCCAAGCTATCTCAAATTATTTCATAATAAATTTATTCCGAGATGTCATTAGTCTTATACCTTTCTGAATCATTATTCATCTAAGCTGGCATCATATGACGTGTGAAATTGTTGGCACCAATTCATACTTACGTTTTCTAAAAACCTAAGTGAACAGCTAATTCTTTCACATTATTGCTTCCAGATAAAAGTGTGTTGGCAGGTCATTCTGGCAACGTTCATTCTGGCTGATTTTCCTAATGCTTGTGAAAAAAAGCCCAGGACAGGCAGTCTGGCAGCTCTCAAGAATACCATGCTTACATTAGGAATACTAACTAAAAGTGTCAAATATATTTGATAAGATACAAGAAAATGCAGTGCCATCAGTCCAGTGCATGTTACATATTACATTTCATTTTGACAATATTTTTTGAAACTACCATGTTAAAAGTTGTGGCTAATCACTTAATAAATTAATGGAATAACCGAAAACAAAGCATAGCATTAGGTACTGCTCAAAACAGAAAAAAATTTCTGGCTTCATTTAAAGGGTTGACCACGAGTTATATAACTTCTGGATGCCTGAAAGACTTGTTTCTGACAGGTAAACTATTTTACCTCAGGACAGGTACAGTCTAGCAATCTTCTAGTTAAAAGGGCAAGTCAAGCAATCTTCTGGTTAAAAGAGTGAGAAAGCTGAAGGGTGGGGAACTCATTCAATTTGGAATTAATTTTTCATAGAGGTCTAATAGAATTTAAAACAGCTGATCCCTCTCTGCCTTTATGTTTAAAGAAAAATTACTCAGATAGCGCAAGTATTTGGATTTTTTTTTTAAGGATGTCTTTTCAATTATACAGGAAGAAGTATGTTTTCTGAGCTGTATTAGAGAGGGGATATTGTGCAACTCCAAAAGATTTTTCTTTATTTGTTTTTATTAATTAAAAAGAAGTGACTTTTAATTTAAATTTAATTTCGAGTGATAATTAAATTGTGATTTTCTGTCTAATACGTGTATGTTTAAAGTCAATATTGGTCAAGTTCTACTAATAGAATGTATGCTATGGCAATACATGATTCAGATGGTGAATTCAGGAAAAGGTTGCATATTCTACCCAGAACATGACTTCAAAACATTGCATTTCAGTAGAACTTTAGAAATATTCACTTCTGTTGATGGTGATGGAAGAATTTATAGAATGACACAATTGTCTAAGGGTTGGGATGGTCATTTGCTTGAAGCAGGCTCACCTTCTGAGTCAGGCAATTTTGCTCAGCACCTTTTCTGGTCAACTTTCAAGTATTCTAAGGATAGAGATTCCCCAGACTCTGTGAAACCTGTGCCTATGCTTTACCAGACTCATTGAGAACAATTTTATTTCTTCATTTTTGGCCTACTTGGAATTTCCCTTGCTGAAACATTTGACTTCACCTGTCAACTCTAAAATGAGGTCACAAACTGCAATCTAATTTTAAATATTATTAATCTGCACATCTTCTAAACAGCTGTTTAGTATCCTCCAACCAAATAAATATTAATATGGCACTAGTATTATCCTGCATACTAAAGTATATTTTAGCTTCCCACAGCACAAACAGCACATCAGGACTTTCCTAGTGCTATAAGATGAAGTACTGGTAAAACAAAAATATAATTCTGTGTTCCATTCTTTTGACTGCATCCTTCCATTCTTATCTTTCGTCTTGTGTGATTGTCAGTAAGACGATGTTTACTAGTAAAACCTAGTAAATCATACAATTGATAAACTTCTATTGATCTCAGAGTAGGTGAACTGGAAGTTTCTACTAAGTATTTCCTTGCCTTAAAATGTTCGAATTGGTTTGAGTTTCTTGCATTTTTTTTTCTTCTCTATTAGATGTACAAATAAATAGATTTGAAATCTTTGTTCATGAAATTTTCAGAGATTTAAGTGTGATACTGGGCAGTAATGTTGCCCAGGTTTAGAATGCAGGATATTAGGATACTGGATTTCTAATACAAAAATCTGCTACGGATTAATTCTGTGTTATTGGTGAAATTATTTTTTGTGTTTATGGTGTTAAAAGAGCGATTATAGGAGTCTGCATTAAGTTTGTGCAGCAAGGTTCTGGTAGTGGGGGGCTGTAGGGGTGGCTTCTCTGAGAATCTGCTGGAAGCTTCCCCCATGTCTGATTGAGCCAGTGCTAGCTGGCTCCAAGATGGACCCATCACTGGCCCAGGCTGAGCCAATCAATAGTGAAACCTCTGTAATAACATATTAAAGAAGGAAAATAAGTTTTTATGCAGAAGCCAGAGAAGAGGAGAGTGAGAATATGTGAGAGAAACAACTCTGCAAACACTGAGGTCAGTGGAGAATGATGGGGAGGAAGTGCTCCAATTGCCATTGCTGAGATTCCCCCGCAGCCCGTGGAGGCTCATGGTGGTGCAGAGATCCACCTGCAGCCCATGGAAGACTCCACACCAGAGCAGGTGGATGCCAAGAAGAAGGCTGTAACCCCATGGGAGCAGGCTTCTGGCAGGACCTGTGGCCTGTGGAGAGAGGAGCCTCCACTGGAACAGGTTTGCTAACAGGACTTGTGACCATATGGGGGACCCACACTGGAGCAGGCTGTTCATGGACGACTGTACCCTGTGGAGTGGACTCAGCTGGAGCACTTCATTAACTGTAGCCCTTGAGGCTCACAGTGGAGATGTTCTTGGAGGACTGGCTCCTGTAGGAAGGACCCCATGCTGGAGCAGGGGAAGTACTCCTCTCTCTGAGGAGGAAGCAGCAGCAGAAATTTATTGATTGATCATAAACCCCATTCCCTCTTCTCCTGCTTTTTTGGGCAGGAGGGGGTACAAAATTTGAATAAAGTTTAGCCTGGGAAGGACAGAGGGTGTGGGAAGGTATTGTAGGATTTGTTTTAATTCTTGTTATCCTGCTCTGATTTTGATTTGTAATATATTCAACCAGTTTTCCCAAGTTGAGTCTATTTTGCCCATGATGATAACTAGTGAGTGATCTCTCCCTGTCCTTATCTCAGCTCATGAACTTTTTGTTATATTTTCTCTGTGGCATCCATCCAGAGGCAAACCATCACAGAATCTGTGATAATGTTTGTAAGAGTACTTGTCTCTCAACTAATTATTAGTGAATATCAATAAATGTTTAATGATTATGACATAATTTTAGCTTTTAACAAGGTTCTATTCTAAAAAATACGTTATTTAGTACATTGAAATTTTTTTATGTGTTGAGTTTGTGTATAAGTACATATATTTAGAAAGATGGAAGACAAAGCATATTGAGACATGATTTGCTAATTTGTCATTTATACAGAGTATGACAGGGGAATGGAGCCCAACTGAAGAGAACAGTGAAAACAAACCTCCTCTTAATAATAACATATTGGGTCATGTGCTTCGTAGACTGATGGAGATGTTCTATCCTCCAAACCCTAAGCCTTCATCATCTGAATTTCCTTCATTTCCTGTCAAGGGATGTATTTTGGGAAAAATGTTTAGCGGAAAAACTACCTGTGCAAAGTTTATTGAAAAAGGTAGAGGTTGTTTGTTTGCCTAAAATTCTTTAAAATTTTTATTTGTGTTAAAATCCCACTCTAACAATAAAAATTGCTTGGGCAAAACCTTGCATTACTAATTCTTGAACCTCAGATGCATCTGTATTTTGCTGGGGTGGTTGCATGTCATTCCTTTATCTTCCAAAATGAGATTAGAAACCCTGAAATTTGAAAGTAGTGTTAATATTGTATTGTAATGTTAATACTTCTTCATTGAGAGTTTGAAAATGCTTTTGGTAAACTACTTCAGAGATACTTGTTTTTAGAAGAGACTAAAGATATCTATGTGATTGTCAATACATGTTGTGAAGTGCTTACAGAAAAGAAAGAGTGGAAACTTACCTTAGAAGTCCAAATGAAATAGTTTAACTGCTTGTAATCGTTTCTCTGTATGTATACTCAACTCAAATTGCAGTTATCTAATATTTTTGTGTATTAGTTTGCGATATTCAGGTACTATCTGTTGATACTCTGGTTCAGAAGGCCATTGAAGCTTTTCTTAAAAATGAAATTACTATTGAACACAACATGATTTCACAGGAAACAGAGAGTTCTGGAGAACAAAATGAGGTAAGTGTATTTCTTAGTTTTGGTCTTGTCTCTAATAGGTATTTGGGAATGAAATATATAAGGAAGAAAGCATATTTCAATTTTTTTACTCAATTTCAAATTTAATTCTAACTTTTAACAGTTAAGACTGCAAGAGTCAGGTTGAATTGACAGCCTTGTTTTTTTCTATGATATTTAGTTTTCTTTCTAATTCATTTCCTTTTATAATTGTTACAAGATCCAGGAGAATTTACCAAATTCACCACCAAATTTTCTAGAGGAACTCCAAACAGAAGCCACAACAGGTAAATCTTTCTTGCTGCAGACTTTTCTGTATGTCTCAGGACCTTGTCATACCTCAGTTTTTTGCATGTCTCAGCAAACCCTCATTTTCCCCAGCCTTCCTTTTGCTGTGGAGATATCTGTCAAAGCCCTTCTTGTTGCCCTTCTGCCTAGACAAAAGACAAGGCCTTGTCCCTGAGAGGACAGTCAAGTACTGAATCAAATTGTCTTGAGAGGTAATGTAGTCTCCATCCTTGGGGGTTTTCAACATCCCAGTGGTAAACAACTGAGAGACTTGGTCTGACCTCATAACAGATGCTACTTTGAGCAGAAGCTTGAACTTGAACTAGGTGACATCTGGAAGTTGCTTCCAACCTGAATTAGCAGTGGTCCTATGATTCTAACAAATGTATGTACCTTCTGTATTGATTGCTCAAAGAAAAATAACAAGCCATGTACTTTTATTCTTTATCTATAGTAATAGAATCATCAAACTTTATTTTAGTGCCTATTTTAGACAATTCTCCTGTCGAAAAGGATCTCTCTCAGCAAGAACTTAAAATGGATAACAGTCAGAATGGCCTACCCAAGGTTTGTAATCCAATTTTAGTTTCTACTTTATAAAAAGGCATTAGTTAAAATGGTTAAATTAATTAAATGGTCACACCTTTTCATCATTCTGAATTACTGACCTCACTGCAAGTATTTTCTGTATGCATTATGAAAAGAGTTTATTGTGAAAAGCTTTTCCTCTCTATGTTGGTTAAAATTCTATATATTTTTGTGAAATCTCACATTTATATAAGATGTGGTACTTTCTATGACGTTTCTGAGTTAGCAAAAATGTATTCCTGATCTTCTTGCTGCCAAGGAGATAATTCATCCCATGACAAGGTTTCTTTTTGTTATGTTAAAAATGCATAATTCTATAGTGATTTCTTTGACTTACTGCTCATTGAAAAATACTTCCAAAACCAAGATATAGAAGAATTCCTGTCAAACGAATGAATTTATATACTGCTATATGAAATCATCAATGGTAGTGAAAATCAGAATATGCTTAGAACCAGGACACTTAATTTTTTATTTCTTGGCCTTTATATCTTTTTTTTTCTCAACCTTGTTTATTTCAACATTTTTGTGAGTGTAATGATGGAAATCAGTTGGAGATCTCAATTAAACTATACATTTTTACGGTTAAAACTATTCTCCTTAACAGACCTCCCCCAACTATTAAATATAAATAAATAACAACACCCCCTTCCCATTAAATATAAATAAATAAACAGTATATCACATAGAAAGTGGAGTCATACTCTTTTCAGCAATGACTGTTTTGAACATTCTGAGCATGCTTTGCACTCTTCCACAGTTACCTGTACGTGCCCAGCTTGGCGCTGCATCACAGGAATGGCTGAAGAAAGGAAAAAGTATTCCTGATGAAATACTAGTTGACATCCTATTGGAAGCAATTAAGTATGAAATTTTATAGATACTCAGTTTTGTCTGCTCTTGTTTGACAGAAAATTGTCTCAACTACCCTGATGTGCAATTAGAACTGAAGTTCCCACATGAATATCATTTAAGTTGTATTCCTCCCATTAGTATGCTTTAAAGTTACAAAATAGATTTTCCTATTTGTTACTTTAGCACAAAAGTTACTTGAGAAAACTGAAAGTATACCTCTAAGTCATCTCGATGGAGTGGTTTTGAAAACTTTATGTATCAAGACAGCAAAAATTATTTTGTTTCTGATTTTTTTCACTTTAATTAGACTTGATGTTATTTTTTCTGATTTAAAATCCATTGCTTTACAGTTTAATAATATCTGTCATATTCTGTATTCTTCAGGAAATTTAATACACTGAATTAAGAATGAATGACAGCTAGAGAAAGCTGTTCTTTAGGTTTTATTATTATGCTATCAATTCACCATATAATTCTGTTTCTTCATTTCCTTCTAGCCAAATACCACCAGAGAAGGGGTGGATTGTGGATGGGTTTCCAATGACAATTAATCAGGCAAAGCTGTTTGAAAAATCCTATACAGGGATTGATGTAGAAGCAAAAGATCCAATTTCTGAAAAGCTGTCACTTGCTACAGATCCCAGAGTCCCTAGCGGGCCTCCTTTTACCTCACCTGCATTTGATGTGTCTATATTATTGGATATTTCAGACACTGTGGTACTGAAACGTGCCGCTAATGTGAAGTGTAAGTTTCCAACTACTATTGATAAAGTGAAATGACAAGCAGATATCTGTAAGTTGTACTTATTAATGCAAAATAGCATTAATGCACAATTTCTGTATATCGCACAGTATCACCTTTATTAATTGTGCCTTGAATACTTCCAGATTATTTCAGATACTTCTGTTTGTTTCAGTCAAAGGCAGATCAGAAATGTGCAAGTGCATTTGTACATGCCTGTTTGTATTTGTACTGAATTCTCACTGGAGCTGTGTTTGCACAGTGGCTGGTGTTAGATCACATAAAACAGCAGCTCATAAAAACACAAGTTATAATGGATGCAGAATATGCCTCATTGCAAATGAGAGTATGTAAATAGTATTTTTCTTCAGGAGACACATTTGGAAAGGGAAAAAGGAAATTATAAACAGAGGGTTGTGCCAAGGCTCATTCCCTCAAAGTGCCAAAATTAATTCCCTATTGATTACTGCCTTTGTCTTTTCTTCAGTTCGTGAATGTTCAGAAATCAAAGCCAATTTTGGCCAGTCAAGGCAAAGGCATCAAAGCCTTTTCAAGTGCTATTTCACCCCACATCACACATTTTAAGACCTTGGCAAAACATAAGTTTTTTTTAATGATTGTGTTGTGTATTCAAATTATGAGGAGATTTTTCTTTATTGTTTTCACTGCAGTGTATAGATGGCAAATAGCTTGAGTTAAAGCATCATTTACATTTAGCTTTTATGTACAGGTAGGAGTAAGGTTGGGACAAAGTCTTTAGAGCTTTTGCTAATAATCTGGTAAGGATAAATGTACAGACACTTGAAACCTGTTAATTTTAAGACCTTGTGTTGCCAAACACTTAGAACATGTGGTAATACATAATATAATCTCAGAAATACAAACAATTTATTTCATAAGATGTAAATGTAATGATAGAAAGAGTCAAAAGAACAATTAAAAAATCAGAATTCTTTAAAAATTGGATATTTGGATAATGAATAAAAGGCTTTTTAAAATTTAGAGAAGACCCAGAAAGAGATAATACCTTATCTTTTGATGCAGTAGAATATCTGCTCATTGTGATAAGAAGTAGATACTAAAGATGAAATTGGGGAAATAGCTTCTAATTATTAGAGTAGGTGAGCCTGAAATAGTCAGCCCACAGGGATGCTCCATTGCTTCAGCTGGAGATTTCTATGACTGCAAAGCATCCATTATGAAATGTTAGTACTGTAATTGGCTATACAGTTAAACAGAGGAAGAGGTAAGTCAGTGTCTTAGGTCCTTTACAGCTTAATTTTTATATTTCTATGATGTTCTCTGACTTTTTCTTTATTTTAGGAAATGTGGTACCCAGTTTTTAAATAAAGAAATGTAAGATCAAGGAACACTGAAATTTTTCTTATAATGCTTATCTTACTTTGGGTGAATAACTGTCTGAATAATTGCCTTTTGCAATATGTGCTCATATATGCATTTTTCCACACAGTAGATAAGACAAAGGCCTCTCAAACTGAACAGACCACTGATCAAAATTCAGATGCTGAAATCCTGGAAGAGAAGATTGACTTATCCAAGGACCAGGTGCTACATAGGTATGTTATATGAAGTACAAAAGCGTTGCTTCAGCCTGATCTTTAGGCATGTAACTGATCTGAATCTCATATGTGATCCAGGACAATACTGACATGCTTAATGTTAAGAATTTGCTGAGGCTGTTCTCTAATGTGGAGTCTAAAGTGTATTTTCATTTTCTGCACAATATAAATAGTCCTAGAAAATACGGATTCTTGTGTTTTGATTTTCCAGTGTATTGTCCCAAGGAGAATTTAGTTTTCAAGTATATATTGCATGAACTATATGTATACATTTTGTATATATATGTATGTATGCATACACTTATATCTGAAGTATGCCACACATGATGTGACTGCCCTTGGCTGAAATACACTTGAGTTAGAGAATTTGTAAAATGGTATTTTTTACTTCTACATTTACAAAAAAATGTAGTTTCCTAAAATTTAGTTGAATCACTAAATGTTTAACTTTACACAAAAAGCAAAATCAAGAACATTTCATGTTTCTGAATATTTGATACTATTAACTGTTCCAGACTATTATATTAATAATTTTTTTTGGTTTAGTTGTGATATTAGAAAGTAAGTTTAGCTTGGGACATGAAAGAGTAAGAAATATATTATTAGTTAACAACAGAATTTTGAAAATTTTCCTGTGTTTGAAATGAAGAGATTGATGCAGATGGAGTTTTTTTAGTGTTAAATTAGATGGTCTGCTTTTAAAAAAAATTATTAATTTTAGAAAATATTTTATTTTCCATTAGTCAAATTTTAATTTCATGTATTGATATGATTTTTGTAGAATTTCAGGCTTTCTAAACACATGGTCAAAGTTAGAGAAATGGTTTTCAGGCCATCAAAACATTCTCGTGAAAGTAAATGCGGAGTCAGAAGAAAGTCTTGTGTGCAAAACAGTGAAGGAAATTTTAATGGAAGAAATTGAGAAAAATCAGAATAGAAGTAAGTTTTCATGTTCTTACTTCTCAAATTCAGTAACAATAGACTTTGTTCTTTGTAATTAACAATAGTAATTCCTGTATAAAACTGTAGGCAACTTGCATTTTTATTGCCCTTGAAAAAATTCAGGGATGTGCCAATTAGTGATATCTGCACCAGAACCCTGAAATTTTCTGCTGTGTTTTTACCTTTTCAGAGTATATGGACCAATTTCACAGAAAAATTAAGGCATTAAATTCAGCCCTTTCTTCCTGGCTTAAGAATTACAGCTAGCATCCTTCTCCTATGGGATAGCATAATTGTGTAAGAAAGTCTAACTTGCCTTTATCAACATACATTCATTTATCAGTAGCAGCATAAAATTATGGATAACTAGGAGTGGTTTTGACATGTAATTTTGGTACATCTTTATTCCATTTTTCCTCCTTATCACCCAGAAGGAAAGAATCATTTAAAATAATAAAAAAAAAGAAAAAAGATTAAGTATCCAGAGATGCGTTAAGTAAGCCAGCATTAGTGACCTCTAAATAACCAGTTTTTTCCATAACTATTATAAGAAAATCTTCATGTGTCTTCTACCACAAAAAGAAAAAAACCCCAAAACTTGAAAAGCATTCTTAAGTGTGAAAGTATATCCCACTACTCCTGTGCAAGGTTTCTAGTTCATGATAAATTCTTGGAAATACCACACCTGACAGAAAATTGGATGGAGGGTTTTTTATTTTATGTGCTTGGTATATAATTAATATATTGAGTCCTGCTGGAGTCAATAGCAAAATTCCTATTGTTGCAAGTGGAGTGGAGATTTTCTAGTTAGCTGTTGTATAGAAGTATTTTAAGGGCTGTTTGCTCCCTAAGGAGAAATTATACCTGTGGTCAATTAATAATGTTTAATTTCATATTTATGTTGATAGCTTCCAAGCTGTCCTTCATTATTAGGTTCATATAGGCAGAACAGGCAATCAGGTTGGTCAGGAATGATTTCCCTTTAGCAAATCCATGCTGACTTCTCCTGATCAGCTTCTTGACATCCATGTGGGTAGAGATGGTCTCCAGAATGAGGTGCTCCATCACCTTTCCAGGGATTAATGTGAGGCTGGCTGGCTGATAGTTCCCTGGATCCTCCTTCTTGTCCTTTTTGAAGACCAGAGTGACATTTGCTTTCTTCCAGTCCTCGGGCACCTCTCCTGATCTGCATGGCCTTTCAAAGATGATTATGACGCCCCTGGCTAAGATGCCTGCCAGCTCCCTCAGCACTTGTGGATGCATTGTATCAGGGCCCGTGGATTTATGGATGCCACATTTGTTTAGTCTTAACTGACCCAATCCTCCTTGAGCATTGCTGATTTCATGAGTATATTTTTGATGAACTGTACCTAAGTAATGAAACAGTGAATCTGTTCCATTATTCTGAATTTGTCAGAGTAGCATAGATGTCTAATTCTGTTTATTGACACTTAACATGCTTTTGAAGGTTCTAATTGTGCATTCATATCAAGGGTCTGCTCAAGAAATAGCACCAGAAGAAGAAAAGGTTTTACCAGTTACAGATGAAGAAGAGGTTTTACCAGTTACAGATGAAGAAGGAAAGGTTTTACTAGTTGCAGATCAGCTTCCTCCCTGTCCTGAGGAGGAACCACCACTGATTGAGCCAGGATCAGATGAATGGGTTTATGTAGATGAACCACTTCCCCAGGTACATTAATTCATTGTTGCCCTGAGTTTTACAGTTCTGGATGTTATCATTCTTTTGTAACTAGTTCTCACACATTCTTTGTAAACATAGCCATGTTATTGTAACAGTATCTTTTTATTTACATTCCTTTCTCCTGGGCACAGAAGTTTGATGGACATTTCCTTTGACCAGTGAGATTGAGGGGCGGCTCATTGTCTTCTCCAATCTGCAGTGGTTTATAAGACACATATAAATTAAAGTTGGGCAGAGGTCCGGCCTACAGTTTGTTCCTTGCTCTCAACAGGTGTCTGTCTCCTTCTTTCATGTTGTTATTGTGACAATTCATGATTGAAAATCTTAAATATCAAAGTATATATTTTTCTTAGTGTTTTATGCATGCTCTATGTAAACCTGTTGCATCAGTCCATGTTTCTTTCTTCAGTATTTTTCAATGAAGGGTTTGCTAATGCACTGTGATAAATACCTAAATATACAAAAAACAGTTGCTAGTAAAAGAAATAAAATAAGGAAACACACTTTAAAATTTAAAGTTTTTTTCCTAAAATTTTTACAACTATGATGAAGAACACAGATGCCAAAATAATAATACTTTTTACCATTATCAAACATTAATGCAAACCTACTAGATTGGTTTTTCTTTCCTGACAAGGGCCAGTTGTGGATCTCATATTAAGAGTAAGAATGGGGAGAGTTGGCATTAATCTTTCTCCTAGTATATTTTTTTCATGACATGTATTGCCCAAGGACATCTTCTCAGATTCTAGTGGTCTGAAATTTAGGGGTTTTCTGAAATGGCTTTATATCTGCATCTTGTGTTAGTAGCTCTCAATGGACTTTTCTTCAATGATTATGTTTTTTAGTTCTTTAGTTGCTTTCTTTAAGCCATTTACTTTTTGTTCTCCATGACATAGCTTGTATGATTATGCTAATTCTGAAAAAATATTTTTGTTTCTTTGCTTTAAACCATGTTCTTTGCTTGGGTCATTTGGTGACTCTAATTCATGTATTGAGAAATACAATGAATAATAATTCTATAATCACTCTCTGAAGATATTTAAAATGTGACAACCATCTCCGAAATGTTCATTTTGCTTAACATTGCTTTTATTCTCCAATCCAGTTATAATCTGTTCTAGTTCTTCTGTAATTTTTTTTAAGATGAGAAACTGGGACTGCATGCAGTTTTTGAGATGTAGATTTTTCAAGGGTGGACAATGATGGTTTGAGTTTTGTTCTGTAGTTCCTTTCCTAATGTTTACCAGTTTTTCCCTCTGGACTGCAATTAGCTCACATATGCTGGGTTTCCTCTGTCCATGGGCTTTATTTACATGTCATGGCAGTCAGTCAAATATCACTTTTGCAATGCCAGACAATCAGCTTAGATTTTTATGAGCTCAAAGAGTTATGAATGACCAAATTTTCATACTTCAGTACTCACTCAGTATCTTCACTTAGTTTACGAGCATATCCAAAACAATAGATACTGGAGTATTCTTCTGGAATTTGCCATTCCTTTGGAGACCTGACACTTTTTTCCCACAAAATTCCCAGAATAAAACTATATGGTGGTACAGTGTCTATAATTAGTTGTAAACCAAAATAAATACATAGTGAAAAAAATCAATAATACGATTTAATGAAGTAATTTTTTCATGTATTTGCTAACACTACAGATAAATGAATTACCAATAAATATATCAATTAATACGTATGTTTTTTAAAAATTCACAGGGGATTCTTGATTTTTTAGTACCTTACTGGGAAATGGTAGAAAATACATACATGAATACCATCAAAACTGTACTTAGGTGTCTAAGGGATGAACAGTACACTATGGTTCATTACCTAGCAGATATTAGGTAAGTAGAAATAGTATTTTCTTACATTAATATTAGTTTTTTGTATTTTTCATGTGGCATTCTATATGTTTTTTTACACCAAAACTACTTTAACCATAATTTACAGAAAAAATTTCCAAGATTTTTTGAAGCGTCCAGATCTTAAGCAGGAGTTTGTATCTCAGTGGCAAACAGATTTTAATTCAATTGCTGATGATCTGCAAGATGATGACGAAACAAAAGCTGAACTACACCAAAGAGTTACTGTAAGTAAATGGCAAAATATACAATATACCCTAAACTATTATTTAATTGTATGCAAGCTTGATATGAATGATATTATTATTTACTTATTTTTTCCTCTGTAACATTCCTCTTAAAATATTTCATTTCCTCCTGTGCAAAAAATGTCCTTTGCAATTATTCCTCTGTTGTTTGGCCATAATTTTCTTATATCTTGCTTCATTTTTTAGATTACACTGTGGTATTCTGGTACACTGTAAAATAAGTATTTCTCTGCTCTCTTTTTCTTTACATTTTATTGTTTTTAAAGATTTTACAAGTTTGGATATTTCTATCACACTCTAACAAATCTTGCCAATATTTTAGTTTTTCTGTGAATTATACATGATAATATATGTTTTCTAAAACTGATTCTTATGAAGTGCAGAGAATTTCTTTGGAATGCTTTGATTCAGGTGGATATTTTCTAGGTCATACATGTCTTGAGAGTTCTTCTTCACAAAAATCCATAACAGTAAAGGTCCTAACAAGTACAGAGCCAGATTTAACATAAACCAACACTACAGCTATCTTTGAATTTATCAGATTCTGTTTCAGAACAGACATGATTTTTAGTTAAGTCATATTGGGAATGCTCCCCAGAAAGGAGAAAAAGAATACTGACAACATTGTTAGTTGAAGGAAACATTTGAGGAACCATGGATTAATTCAGCTGAGATAGAAAAAGCATTGGACCTCCTTTTCTATAGAAATATTCCTAGAGAATGGAGTAGAGGATTGAAAAATCATCATCCGTATTCCTAGTTTCTACTAAATGGAATTAAAAAAACACTGGAATCCCTCTCTCCTATATTTTAAAAAGATCAATTGAAAGTATTTGATTGTTTGCTCTTAACAAAAACCGATGTTTGACATTATTAAATTCAAATTATGTGAAGAGGACGTTATATAACTCCCATATAATGCAATGAATCTCAGATGCTGTGATAAGCCTAAACAGTTTGGAATAAACATATGATTTTCAGAACTGGTTTTTTTGAATGATACATTTTATTCCTTGTGAATCCCAAACCCATGGATGAACGTGAAGATAATTCCTCTATGATTTTAAGGCATGCCCATTGTATCTCCACTAATGTAAGAATTCTGTCAGGCATCTTCCTTGACTCTAGAAAAAAAAAGGAAGTGAAAAGAGTGAATTTTCATAATATTTTTCCTCAAATTCACAGTTTGCTCAATGCTGTCATTTCAGCCGGACTCTTTCTAAAACACTGGAAAGTGACAGGTGTAGTACTTGAAAAACAAATTTCTCTTATATCAGCTGGGAAATGTAAAAATCCATCCCATTTTGTGATGTATGAAAAATTCATTAAAGGTCTAAAGCCCAAAAAGCAGCCAAGACTTTGACCTGATGTTGTGGTTTAACCCCAGCCTGCATCTAAGCCCCACACAGTCACTTGCTTCCACCAGTGGAGTGACGGAGAGAATCAGAGGAGTAAAAATGAGAAAACTTGTGGGCTAAGATAAAGATAGTTCAACAGGCAAAGCAAAAGCTTTGCACAGAAGCAAAGCAAAACAAGGAATTAATCCGTCACTGCCCCTGGGCTGGCAGGTGTTTGGCCATATCCAGGAAAGCTGGGTTCCCTCACACATGGTGGTGACTTGGGCAGACAAACCCGAATGTCCTCCCCCTTCCTTCTCCCTCCACTTTATATATTGGGCATGGTGCCATATGGTATGGAATGTCCCTTTGGTCAGCTGGGGCCAGATGTCCCATCTGTGTCCCTTCCCAACTACATGGTACTCCCAGCCTTCTTGCTAGTGATGTGGGGTGAGGAGCAGAAAAGACCATGACTCTCTCCAATGCACTGCTCAGCAAAATTATTCCTGTGTTATCAGCACTGTTTCCAGCACAAATCCAAACCATAGGCCCAGACTCACCACTCTGAAGAAAATTAACTCTTCCCCAGCCAAAACCAGCACACAGCCTACAGATCCAAATACAAAATTACTGTGGATAAAATACACTTCAGCAGCCCATCTCTATCTGTCTTTGAGCAATTTCTCCAACTTTCGTCTCATTGCATTGCTATCATCAAATATGTTCAGTTGCTTGCTATCACTACTTCTCCTGTTCCAGATAGGAGAGGACTTAGCACATGCATCCATTTTTAGTTTTTTTCACCACCTGACTACAAGAAATGAAGGAGAGAGAAGCTGCTTCACTATGAAAAGAAGAGCAATGGAAGAGACAAAGGAGATACACAGAAAACATGCATTTAGCTTCTGTCAGAGGAGTATAACTCGCTGTATCCTTCTCCAGTTTTGTCCACTGCTTACAGTAAATTAAAACTGTGACTTAAAGAATAGGAGGATAAAGAAGAAAATTCTTCTCATTACATGTTTAAGAAAGGTACTGGAAAGGGCTGTACATCAGTTTGTACAAAATATTAGATTGTTTTGTTTGTTTGGTATTGGGTTTACGTGAAAGATTTTTGTAGCAAACTGTCTGCAGAGGTGGCTTCTGTAGGAAAGCATGGCAGCTGCGAGAGAGGCTTGCAAAAGTGTGAGAAACAGCTCTGTGGTCACCAAGGACAGTGAAGAAGGAGGAAGAGGAGGTGTTCCAGGCACCAGAGCAGAAATTCCCCTGCCTACAGAGAAGACCATGGGGATGCAGGTTGTTCTGAAACCCATGGTGGGCTACAGGGAAGCAGATCTCCACCCTGCAGTCTGTGCAGCCCACCTGTGCTGCATCAGGTGGACATGCTGTGAAGGGGCAGCAGCTTGTGGAGAGCCCAACCGGAGCAGGTTCCTGGCAGGAGCTGTGGCCCAAGGAGTATGCATGCTGGAGCAGTACAGTCCTGATGGGCTACACACACAGAAAGGATCCACACTAGAGTAGCTATGGAAAAACTGGCGGCTGTGGGAAGGACCTGCATTGGAAAAATCCATGAAGAACTCTATTCCATGGGAGGAATCTCACTCTGAAGCAGGGAAAGAGTGTGAGGGGAAAAGACTGGCAGATATATTGTATAATGAACTCACCACAATCACCCATTCCCCATTTAGGAGGTAGGAGGTAGAAGAGACAGGAGTGAAGCTGAGCCTGGGAAGAAGAATGGGTAGGGGAAAGGTGGTTTTAGTTTTATTTCTCATTCTGCTCTATTATTAATTTGCATTAAATTAAATTAATTTCCCCAAATCAAGTCTATTTTGCACATGATGGTAGTAGGTGAGTGATTCCCTCATTATCCTAATGCATGAACTTTTCCATCGTATTTTCTTCCCCTTTTCTGTGAGGAGGAATGATTGAGCAGTTTGGTGGACAGCAGGCAGGCAGCCAGCTAAGGTCAACCCACCACTGCTAACAGATAAATTGTGTGCTTGTACATTTTTAATCCAGCAGCATATCCGTATGTGTGTGTTCTACAGTGTGAACAGCCATGAATATCTGATTGCCTGTCCTTGGCTACCTTTTAGCCATTAGGTTAGGTAGCCCAGCTACTTCCTATTTGTCAGCTTCTCTGTGGCTTTTGTACAGAGGACAAGTGGATTTGTCCAAAGCCTTCAGACAGGAGGAGAGAAACAGAGTCTAACACAGTAGGCTGAAACCAAGAGCTGATTAATATGGAATCACCTCACAGGAAGCCTAAACTCTGCACGGCAGGGCTGGTAGTCTGGAACACCTTTTCTTCTGTCCCAGAACAGGTCAGGTAGGGTAGAACTGCTTGGAGCCAGAGAGACAGCTCATCTTGTCCTACCTTAGCACTGTGTTTAACAGCACTCTTCTCCTCCTATGGCCTCTTACACACAGTGGCCTGTCGCCCTATTTCCATACAGAGATGGCAATAGGGAACAAAGGCTTTACATAATGTTGAATGCTTAGCAGGTCCTCAGTGCTGTCAGTGAGCCACATAGTACTGCTATTTGACATAGTCACTAGCTGAAGAGCCCTTAATTAAAAGAACGTTAGAGAAAAGTGGCGGGGAGGCTACCCAGGTTTGAAAAGCACTTGAAATCAGACATAATTTTCTCAGAATTTTTCGTATTGCACATCCCCTTGAAGTAGTATTCCTAATTAGCAAACCATTCAAGTGGAAACTTGGTGCAGTTGAGAGCTTAGCTGTTCGTAGTCTCGTATTTGTCTAGCTCAGGTAGACTGTCTCTGCCTGAGGAAAGCAAGGCAGCCTGCACTTTGAACTGATATCTTTGTATTGTTCTTTCTGGCGCATTTGTAAAGAAACTATCTGTGAGCTCTCTGTAAGCATGTGACTTGACCAGGCATTGATATTTTTAGCAGTAAAGAAAAAGCCCCACATAGAAAGATGCCCTATACACAGGCAGAAAGAAAAATAAACTCAAGTTTTCTTTCATAATTAATGATCATATTTGATTTTGTGCTCTAGGACCTAAGAGATCTTCTCTGGGATATCTGTGATAGCAGAAGGGAAGAAGCAGAGCAGGAACGCATTGATATCATGAATGAAGAGTGGTTACCAGATCATAGGGGGATTGCAATGAACCATTTCTTTACACTTATGCAGGTATGGACTGCTACAGAGTCTGCAATGGAAGAGAACAATGAATTAGATTTGGAGGATAGTAAGCCTGAATTAAATTTCATATGGTTCGCTCCAAATATGTGAAGGATTAAAAATTAGTTAAGTAAATGTTCATGTCTTTTCTGAATTTATCTAGAAAGTTAAGAGACAAAAAGCAGATGATATTCCATATGTTTAACTTTGGCAGATAGAAAAGGTGAAGAAAAATACCTTTGTTCTTGTCCAACCCCCAAAACTTTCAATCTCTATTATATACTGCTACTTTTTGCAATTTTATCACTCTATTGAATCATCTTGAGTTTTGTGACAGAAATGTTACAGCTGTTTATCCTGTTATCCTATTGACACCTCCTTTTAATTTTTGAATTACATAATTCACTGCTGTTGTAGATCCACTTGATATTATGGTCTTTCCCTTATCTCAGATTTATTTCAATTGTAACATCACCAATGTGGCTTGAAATTTTACCTACAGACCAACAAAAAGAAACCCCAAAACCTAAGTTATGTGTTTGAGAATGAGATGTCACTTGTTGCTCTTGAGAAAACCAGTTCAAGTATGACCCAACTTTCAGATACGTAGCTTTAAAGTTTTCAAGAGTCCTTTCAGTCCTGCAGTTAAGTAAGATTTCCCTGTTACTGCTAGGTGCATAAATTTGGTTTCGAGCTGGACTGGAATAGACTAGACTATAGACAGACTTTTCTGTAAACTGAAGTGATAATTCTGTAAAAGTTTTGGCAGATTTAAAGACAATTAAAAACAGTGTTTTAAACACATGCCTTGCGATGCTGAAAAAGCCAGGCTTAAGCAGTTTAGGATGGGCTTCCTGCCCTTTAATTCTCTGTTATTTTTATATGTTTAATAAACAAGGGAACCACTCTCTTATTTCATGTGAGTATTGTGGTAATTTAAGAAAAGTTTGTCAGAAATAGTCAGTTGTATAGAAACAGTCAGTTGCTATAGTAAGGAAATCATTAACTTTGTTTTCAAAGAGTCTAAATAATGCCCTAAATAAAGACTTCAGGACACAGACTAAAGCGAGAGGATGAAATATCAAATAACTGCTGACTATGTGAACTACAATGATCCTTAATTAGGGTGTTTATAGGCCTGAGTATTTAAAATATCCATCTTGAATTATATGCATAAAGGAGACAAATCGAAACAATATTACAGAGCTTAAGTATTTTATTATTCTCCTTTTGTATTCATGTATAATTTTGCAATCCTTGTTCTAACAGAATTTTATATGGTATGATGCAGTTCAGAGGAAATACACTGTGAATCTACTTTGATCTGTCTTGTGTGGATATGCAGATGAATCATTTAAAATTACAAAAACATGTATTAACCATATGTAAGCTTTTGTTTTCATAAAGGAAAATTTAATAGAAAATTATTTCTTTCTTTACTTCGTACGTATTCCCCAAAATAAATGAATTATTAATCCTAAGAATTAAAAATATAATAACTATAACTTTGTGTAATTACTATTCTTTTTAGAAGCAGCCAAAAATAGACTTCTTTGGAATTGAGCACTCCATTTGTGGGTTTTTCTGTTGAAAGTTACATGTATTCCCCAGGTGGCTCTGTAACTGTGTAAACACATAGATTTGTATAAATGCCGTTTATCAGATTTCATTCCATCTTTCTGTGTACACAGCTATACTAGAAGATATTTCCTCCTTAACTTATGGATAAGTGCTGTTTTACACCACAAAGGTTTTATCCTTTGTTTTGTGAATGTGGTTTTGTGCATTTTCCCATGAATATTTAGTACTGTTTTGTCAGTTAGAAACTAACACCATACTGTATCAATAAATCAAAACATGACAGGTGTTAAGTGTTTCTTGAATCTTACTTGATTTCTTCTGAGATGATTCACACAAAAAGATCTTCAAGACACTAAGGTGTATAAAGTCTGTTGATTTCTTTGGTCCAGAAAAACTGTATGACTTGCAAAATTTTCTCCATCATGTAACCCTTTTTATTTTATGCTGTTAAGGTTTTATTTCTTTTGAACAAGAAGATCCATATTATTTCTTGCTACTAGGATATTTGCTACTATAGAAATATATATGCATAAAAGTATATTGTAATTAAATTTAATACATTGAACATTTTTCCTATTTTCACAAGTAAGATTCTTATTACTCCTTAGAAATGTCAATATGAATACATTAGAGATGCCAGTAGAACTATGCATTCACTGTATTATAAATTTTCAAACAAATATGGTTATGTTTCTTCTCCTCCCTCAAACTCTTAGGATTTAGAATTGCATCTGCTACCATGTATTCTGAAAAGTTACAAAAATTTGTTTGTTCTGTCCTATTTTGAATTGCAATTTCTATGTCCTTTCTTCTTGAGGTTGAACTGGATCGTTTCCAAGATACAAAGAGACTTCTTCATGACTATTATAGGGCAATGGAAGGAAAAATCCCAACAGAGGACAGTCAAGATTTTACTAGAATCCCATTGTTAGATATTATTAATGTAGAGCTGAAGGAAGATCAAGACGAATCAAGAAGGTAGAAATGCAGTATAAAATTATACAAATATGAATGAATACAATGTATTGACAGATTTTTGCTGTATGTGGAATTAAATGTGTGTATATTTCAAAGATGGAGAAATAAACATTTTTTAACCAGGGATTATGGTCAAATGAAAAATCTTGAATCATCTTAGAGGTTACATTTATCCCTGATTTTTTACTGATTTGCCATTATCATTTTCATTAGTGTGTCTCTGAATTGCAAAATGTTTTTAAAGCTGCCTTGGGAGAAAATTTACTATTACAGAAATGTTTCCTACTTCCTTCTATGTTGCATATAGTTTCCAGCACAATCTTCACATAAATAAGGTAAAGTATTATTGTGGAACATTAGCAGGTTTAAAATTTGCATCAATAAATATAAATGTTATTTAAATGTAAATGTAAATATAATTAATTGTTACGTAGTACCAAATGTAAATCAAAGCAACCTACAAAGATGCACAGAACTGAATACCATATTAAAAGATAAGGGATACCACCTGATACTTTCACAACATAGAAGATGCAATCAGTAATAATATCTACTTTTTTGACTTAATTACCCTGCATTTAGAAATTGTCTGACTAATGAAACTACTTCTAACCCTTGTGGTATTCATCAGCAGATCACACTGCCAGTTGACATAGTTTTATTCCTCTGTTGTTATTTCTTGCCTGTTTCACTTAAACTGGACAGTTTTCTTGTCATACATGCACCTGGTCATAAGGAAAGATCCTCCCTTTTCTCTTGCTATTCCAAATTTTGAAAATAGCATTTTCATTCTTTCAGGACATTCTCCAATGTAGTTATTAACACTTTTTATAAAGTGGTATGTAAATTATTTCTTATATTTTATTTTTGAGGATTCCTCTAGTTTCTTGGAAACTGCCTGCACCAGGTAATACCGAGTCAGAAAACAGTGAAACTCTGCAGGAGAGTCCTGAGGATAAGAATTCCAAAAATGGAGTGGCCACTTGCAGGAGTGATGAGAATCTTATTATTGATACATGGCAAACAGCAGTAACAGCAGTATCAGATATGGTAAGAAATGTTTTATTTAATTAAACATTTCTGGATTGTAAAGTCAAAGCCACCCATTCAGTAGGCAGCCTAAATATATCATCTTTGCACTGTGTATCTCAATTTCATGCCTCTTTCTCCACTGCTGATATTTCCATTGAATATATTTGTAGTTCTCTGAGAAAAATGTTGGAATCTGCATATTATCAGCACCTCCATATTTATAACTGAGCCTGTCATTCCGTTACTGACAGAAATATTTCCAATGTTGCGTCTATATAACTCTTCTCTTATCTCTCAGTAGAAGTGTGAGAAGATAGGTAAGTTTAATTGTGTGGTGCAGTGTTTCCTCAAACCTTTCACAACTTCAGAACCTATGGTTACATTCTTTTTACTCTGTATCTAAAAGTAAATTAGGAGAGCTTTTCAAATGATTGGTTTCTAGGTTTTCTCTTTGATAATTTAAAGATAAATTAATTTCTGCACCCTTACCATATAATTGTAGACTTGCTTTGTATACTGTTGATTCTTGCATTTCTAACATTTTCCTTGAGCACAGGCAATGGCTGCAAGAATTAAACCAAATATGTCTCTGCCTTGAATTTTTTCTGCAGAATTTTATTTTTGATAAATAATCAAAGTTTAATCAATTAGTTACATATCTCCTTTATTTGTTTATTTTTCTACTTCTCATCAAGTACTTTCAGCAAGTATAGGCTGTTTAAAACAGTAGTTTCACAGAGCTGATCCTATGTACTGTACTATGTGTGACTATGGTGTCAAGGTAACAGCTGAAATAGAGTCTAGAGAAATGGAAGAAGAAAAGAAACGTCAGCTAAAACTGAAAGCTTCGAAAGCTTCACAGAAACAGCCAGGCAAAGCTGCTGGGAAAGATAACAAAAAGTCCTCTGCCAAATCACCTACTAAAAAGAAAGGTATTTAAAATGCAGGCTTTGTTTTAAAGTGCTTGAAATTACCAAAATGTAAATATATGAGTAATACAGAAATTAATAACCCAAGACATTTAATTCGGATTTAATTTCTCTTTTAAAGTGTTAAATGTGACATCAGTATGAAAAGCTGGTAGTGATAAAGGAGGGGAAAGGCTTTTGAATGGCAATTGCATTTATTTAAATGTGTATAGTCACTATATGTTGAAATAAATATTCTAAATGGAAAGTAAATATTATTTTTTCTTCATGTTCTGTATTGGAATGGAACAGTTAGAACTAATTTATCACATTAAATAAAATTCTATTAAATTCTATTAAATTCTGCCTGCTTGCCAGCTGTAAGTCAAAAAAGAGCAGACTCCTGTAGAGGAGAAACTGTCCCACCAGGTGAAAATACAAAATTTATTTGCAAGAAACAGGCAGTGTGCTGGAAGTCATTGTGGCATACAAGGCTGTTTATACATTTTCTCGTAACTCTTTCCTTGTGCAGCTAGTAGTGTATGTAATGATCACTTTTTTTCTGCAATATGGCATAACTTTGTAAGGAAGCAAGGCCTGTAAGCATAAACCTTTGTATCTTTTGAAAAGACATTCTACATAGCAAGAGAGGGGTTCAACACCTGTGGGTGTAGGATATTCTGAAATTTGGGTACTCCATTTCCAAATGAGAAAGCTGTAACTGCAATTACTGTGCATAACACAGGTGACTTTTTTCTTTGACAAGCATTTTATTTGCACCGTGCTTAGTTCTCTCTCTCTCTCTGGTTATTTCTGCCCGTAGTGGAGTGAAAAAAAGCATAACCTTGCAAGTACATAGCCAGTTGTGAACCCCAGGGAGCCTTAGGCTTAGTTTAGCATCTCAGTTCAGCCAAGACACTAGCAGATTTTCAGAGCTCTAGAAGAATTTTGTGATAAAAAATCAGCATGTACCTGTTGTATGTACCTGTTACCTGTTGCTGTACCTAGCTTAAGTGTCTAGGTTGGAGTTTGTGGATTGCATCTTGGAACCAAATTTTTGTTCAGACCTGGTACAAGATGACTTACCTGAAATAACAAAATCAGAACTACAGCTAGAACTCAGCTGTGCATTTTCCTAGTAGAAGATGAAGTGTGAACTGATGGATTTGTAACCAATCAACCAATTTCGTGTCAAATACACAGTTACTGTAGTGTTCCTGTAACACAGGAACTCTCTAGGATAGAGCCATGGGCTACTAACAGAGTGATACAACTTATCACATGTAGTTTTATCACTTCCAGAATTGACCGTTTGTTTATGTTGACCTTATGTATTATGCAGATGTCCTTATTTCTGTTTCTGTAACATCTCCATCTGCTCTTCTTCTAGAATAAAGCAATTACAAATATTTTAATTTTTTTGAGTAATAGTCAAAGTGATGCGGTTACAGAATTTCATGCAATCTTTGAAACATGATAAAATACCTTTACAATATATATTCATAGATAAGAAAGTTAAAACAAGCTGGAAATGCGTGTTTGAAGAGGCATGAAACAACAGATCTCTTTTTTTTTTCTTTTTTTTTTTAATAACATAGTTCTTTTCATTGTTTTGATTGTAACTACTACCATAACATTTTTACTGTAGTTTGTTAAACTTGAATTTACTCCAGAAGAAACAAGTGTTATTCAAAAGACTTCTATTTATGTTTTGGCTGTGATAAATTGGTAGATATTACTGTCAAAGAGCAGATTCTGACCATCTAGGATTGAAAGAGAGGCACACTTACTCATCATTATTTTCCATTCAGAAATACATTTTAGGATGTTATTTAACCAACTTTAATACAGCTGTATATGCTGGGCATGTATATGCTGGAATCAATTTTATGCATTGTTAACCTTAGCGTGACTTGCGGGTGTAAATCACATTTGACAGCTGATTATCCACCTTTGTATTCTCATAAAAGGTTACATCAAGTAAGGTAGAAAGTGTAATTTTGCATGATACACAAACTTAGCAGCAAAGTCCAAAAACTGAGAGGTCTGTTTTCCTGCAGGAGCAGCAAAAGCCACTCCAGCTCCTATAGACCCAGAAGAATTAAAGAAACAAGAACTGGCACTTAAAATAAAGCAAGAATATTTCAGTGCCTTGAAACATGAGGGTATGTTACTATTTGGTTACTTATATTGTTATTCCTAATTTAATTAATATACTAGTCAAGACTAACCAGAAACACTAGGGAAAATGGATGGATAAGAAAGAAAAAGGAGTGGAGAGAGGTGTCTGGAGAAATCAAATTTTTTTTTAGTATAGTAATCATCAGTGATTCTATGGTAAATGTACTTAAGGTAGAAATGTGATTTTCGTTCTTTTTGTCCTCTGTGTCATTTCATCTAATTTAATTTGGCTTGACTAAGCAAATATTAATCCTGAGAGAAAAGGTTTTGCATAAGTTGTTACTCACACTTCAATATTCAGTTAAATTGAACTCAGTATTTGAAATATTGTGATCTGGGAAAGAATTTGTTGGCAATTCTAGATTTCATTGATGTTCTTCTCTGATTCCCTCT
This sequence comes from Climacteris rufus, assembly GCA_013398175.1. Classification (NCBI taxonomy): domain Eukaryota; kingdom Metazoa; phylum Chordata; class Aves; order Passeriformes; family Climacteridae; genus Climacteris; species Climacteris rufus. Next base: position 102,660 of record VZRZ01006029.1, on the reverse strand, counting down.
TCTTCAAGCCACATGGGATTCAAGCTGCAGGACACAGATTTTATTTATTCTTCCAAATTCCTTTCCACACAGACTCTTCCAAAAACGATGTGTTGTTCAGTTACTCTGTCTCGTTGTCTTACCCAATAACTTCCAAGCCAAATGGTTCATTTCAAGCCAAAAGTAGGTGTCTGAAAAAGGGAGGTCCCAAATTGAAAATAGTCTGAAAATTTTTTTTCAGATAGGTTTTGACTAGAAAAAAGACCTCTTTATCACAGAAGGGAAGATAGAACCTATCTTTAAAGATTGTATTTGGCAACAGTTGGCAATCCCATCATCATATATGTTGCCTCTTTGGTGGGCTAACAAATGCATAGTGTTTTATTATGAAAGGTAGAGGGCAAACAGCAGTTAATAAACAAAGTTCATGAGGCTTCTTTAGATCAAATCAAACTAAATGCTCATACACCCAGTTTAATACAAAAGCAGTTTAAGAATAAATATTCTAAGATGGGATAATGAGAAGAATAGTAATAACTTTGTAGATCCTAATAGCATTAAGATTAATTTTAGTAATTTGTTAACATGTTTTGTTTTTTTCATATTGCTTCATTTTCATTCTATATTTAAGAAAAAAGTCAAGAAGCTAAGTAAGGCTGAACATGTTGAGCTATATTTCCTATTTGTACAGTCACATAGCTGGTATTTGAGAAGCATAGTTTCACTTGCAGCTTTGGTATCCAGTTACCTTTTGGTAACTTGTATTTTTGGTCATACAGATACATTGAGTCTAGCAAAGTCACTAGTTGTGTATAGCTGCTAAGTTCTTAATATTGATTTTGTATTTAATTTCTCTGTTGCATGAATGTATATTGTCTTTTATTCTGTTTGTGTGAAGAGAGCAGCTTTATCAGTAGTTTGTGCAGTACCTGCTTCTGAAAATACAGGAAGACAAAAAATGCATGTTGTAACATACTGATAGCAGCTACTCAAAGAACATGCAGAGAAATCACAATTAAGGCAGCCTTAACTGTGCTGCAGAAAGGTGACCAGAGGGGCACAGAGTGTCCTCTAATGTATTTTTAGCTTAGAATCTTTTCCCTTCAAATAACAGAACCCTCTGTAAGACCCAAACCCATTCCATGTTTAAAAGTTTGAACATCAGCTCTTTACTGCTCAAAACAAAAAGTGTACCAAATGTTGCATTATGCTGTGACTGAGGTAAAACTTTTAAAGATCATGCCTTATATTTTCCACAGTCCATCTTTCTACATTGGTTATCTGAAGAAAGTTTCATCCCCAAACCTAAGAATTTGTAAAAATTAATAGCATGTACAATAAATATTGTAAATAAGTTGACAGTCTTTAAATTTCAAGTCACTGTACCAATGACTGTATAATATTATTTAAAAGATGCTGCCAATTCCTTATCTACTGAATGGCCCATCCATCAGATTCATGCCCCTCCAGTTCAGAGGCCAGGATGCCATGCTGCACAGTACCAAATGCTTTGCACAATTCCAGGCAGATGATGGCGGTCACTCATCCCTCATCTGCCAACAGTGGCCTTCATAGTAGGCTACCAGGTTGGTCAGAAACACTTCGTCCTTGGTGAAGCCGTCACCAATCATCTCTTTATTTTCCTTATGCCTAGTTTCCAGGAGAATCTGCCCCATGATCTTGCCAGCCACTGTCATGAAACTGAGTAGCCTATAGTTCCCTGAGTCTTTCTTTTTTCCCTTTTTAAAAATAGGGGTTATGTTTCCCCTTTTCCAGTCAGTGGGAATCTTCACAGGACTGCCATAACTTCTCAAAAATGTTGGACAGTGACTTAGCCACTTCATTTGACAGTTCCCTGAGGACCCATAGATACATTTCATCAAGTCTCTTGGACTTGTGCACCTTCAGGTTACTAAGTTGTTTTTGAACCTGATCTTCTCCTACAGTGGGTGGTTCTTCATTCTCCCAATCCCTCCCTGCCTTTGCCTTCTTCAACTCAGAGAGTGTGGTTGGAGCACTTGCTGGTGAAGACTGAGGCAAAAAAGTAATTGTGTACCTCAGCCCCTCCTTGGTGATTACAAAGTCCACCATAGCACGTCTCCTCATTGTCTTCTCTATCAAATGAAGGAAGTTATCAAAGCATTCCAGAACCTCCTGAATTGCCTGTGTCCTGCTGTGTTGTCCTTCCAACAGATGTCGGGTTGGTTGAAGTCCCCCATGAGGACAGGGCTTATGAAGCTGAGGCCTCTCCCGTCTAGAGAGGGCCTCATCCACTTGTTCTTTCTGGTCAGGCAGCCTGTAGCAGATCCCCACAGTAATGTCATCTCTCCTTGCCCTCACTGTGTTCCTGAGCCATCAGCTCTTGGTCAACCCCTCATCCATCCCCAGGCAGAGCTCCACACACTCCACCTGGTCACTGGCATATACAGGATGACACCCCCTCCTTGTCTCCCTTGCCTGTGCTTCCTAAAGAGCCTGCATCCATACATTCCAAAACTCCAGTCAGAGCAGCCAGCACACCATGTTAAACCATATTGTCAATAAATTCTCAGTGTTTTTAAAATTTTCATGTAAACAGTCTGTGTATAATTTTGATAGAGGTGAATTATTTTCTTAGTTCTCATTAACCAAACTCTTTTCTAATACAATCTGTCTTTTAAGGTGTAAAATAGTAATATGTAGTATTATGGAAAAATGTGGCAGGACAGGTTTATTTGAAAGGTTTGGGTGTTAGAAACAAAAAAGCAAACTTTTATTGTGATTAACATACATAATGGTTTAGGTGTGTTTTCTATAGAATTTGTCCATACCAGGGTACTCACACTTGTATCATTAAGATTCTAAGTTTGTTGCTGTATAGTTCAATGTCATTATCTACTTAAACATTCCCTGCACCTCTGTGTTAGTTTTACCAAGATATTTCTTGCCTTTTGAATTCTGATGTTTGTAGAATACACTTTTTGGAAAATACAGGGTGCAATAGAAGTGATTCTGAAAAATATTTTGTTCAAGAATATGAGAAGTTAACTAAGTATTCTGCTGCCTAAAAACAGCTAAATATGCTAAACTTTAGGTGCTTAGACTGAGACATTGCCTCAAATTTAATAGATATTATTCATTATGTCATTACAATTTAAACAGAGTCAGCCACAAAATCTCGACTAGAACTTATAAAAGAAAAGGCTTTAGCATTTGTTGAAGATCTGAAAATTAAAGCAGAAGAGGCTTATAAAGATATGGAAGAATGGCTCAGATCCAGATTCTTGGCAGAAGTGTCCAGGTAATGCAAATCAATTTTAAACAGGATTTTAAAATTGTTTTTTTAACTAGACTAGGGTAGTAAACATAGTTGTTTATATATACAGAAGCAATTTGGAAAAAAATGTAGAAAATAATAATTTCATTTAATTTCATTTTAAATAACTGAATGGTAATAACTCATTTCTTGGCTGAATAAAAGGTTCTGCTGGTAGATGTAAAGGTAATTATCAGCTCTGCTATTTTTCTAGACTACAGGCTTAGCAGGTTAATGAGCAGACAATCAGTTATTCCATTTAGTAGAAGGCTCTCTATTGTCTCGGTGGCTTCTGTCACTTTGGAGTGTGGGCATATTTTCTTTCCTGTGCTTTACACCTATTGGAAAATTCCACCTATTGTTCTAATCACCATGTATTACATTTCTGAAACTATTTCAAGAACCATTAAAAAAAGTTCTCCTTTGCAGTTTTTCTGTCCCAGTAAATAAAATGTACTTGGGACCACTATAGGATATTAGACTATCTGGCATAGAATGACCTATGTCCTACCATTAAAGGATTTTCCTCAATAAAGGAAAGAAGTCACTTTGCCCTTTGCAAAATGTTTCTGGCCTATACTAACTTGAATCGTACCTGGGACGGTGCTACTTGATCCATGTCAGGGCATGACCAAGAAGAGAGACATGAATTTTGAGGTGAAGGTTTTAACAGGCAATAGCTCAAAGAGGCAAAGCCTCTTCCTTCCAGCCAGTTTTATTTGCTCTCCTGACAGGTGCTACCAAAGACACAGTATTTGCAGAATATCATATCCTTTGATCTGACACTCCAAGGCAAACCTGTGTTGATTTGAACACTGTAGACAGCTGATGTCTTTCCCTATACAGATTGTACTCATTACACATGAAACAGGAGTTAATATGCCTCTCCACTATGGCAGCTTGGAAAGTGCTTTCACATTTCTCTGTCAGGTCTCCTCTGTGTCTTAGATCTGACTTTGGATAAATTTCTGACCGCAGTCAAAAGATTACTTACAGCCAGAGGAGGAGCAGACTTCATAATGCTTTCACTAATTACAGAATTTGCACAGAGGATTTGCAATTCGTTCTTCAGGAAAGCTTTAAAAGCTTCAGCACATTTAAATTTAAAGCTACATTATTAACATTAAGCGTTATAAGTACTCATGGTTCTCTGCATTTACACTTTCAGTGTTGAAAAGCTGGTCGAGGTTGCCCGAAATCATATTGAGAGTTCTAGCAAAATCCAGTATGAAATGACTTTAGAAGAAACAGATTTCTTCATCAGTAGAGATGTAGAAATGATTCCTGACCCTGTTCCTGCCCCTGATCCTCCTCCACAATTTCAACGCAGAGAAACCTCTGAAAGTAGTACACTAACTATTTCACAACTTACTACATTTCATAAGCAGTTTTTACAGGTCGCACCTAAAGGTAAGAAATGTTTTTTCCTTTTAAGTCCCAAAGGACTGTTGGTTACCTCTTAAATCTAGAGTAATTAGGAGCTGCTAAACATTACTTATCTATATTGGTAAAGATTGTACTGCAGTTAAAGATGTTGTTTTGCATGATTTGCAAGCATTAACTCAGATATGTAATTTATTTTTTCTTTTACCTTTGAATGTGCATTTATTTTATGTCTACCCTCTCATTATGGGAACTTTAGGCTTAGGATGCCTAAAAAGACTTACTTGCAAAACTTCCTAAGGCTGTGTAAATGTTACAAAGTAATTTAGGCAAGGCAGTTTTAAACTGAGATGGAAAGTAGCTGCACATGTATTTGCAGAGTGTTTCATTAATACCAGTGTTCCATATTATAATTGTAATTTTAGTATTATTACCACTAAGATTTTGAAATACAGTGTGTAAACAAGTGCTAACAATTTTAGATCTAACTCTTCCAATGTAATAAGGCCACAAAGGCACAATGAAGTTGAGTTTAATTATTCTGAAATGCTTTTCATGTATATTTATAGAGCAATTCCAATTTCCTTTTGCATATGAAAACATTTTAGGCAGAAAGATGTTTACAGTTTTCCCTTAGGGAGATGCATATCATCTTATCTATGGTGTAGGAGTGTGAATATCTGTGTAAGCATTTTAAAATCTTCTATAGAGACTAATTTTGCAGATCATATTGTGTATATAATACCACATGAAAATAAAAATCTGTACATTTGTAATAATTTACAATTCCATAGAAGTGAAACACGGATAGCATTTTGACTGGTCATTACACTTAAAAGGTTTTCTTTGGTTTTAGATCACTCATCATTAAGATATTTAAAAAGAAAATATTTTGTCTATTACAAACTTTATTATTCTTGACATATTTAAGACAGAAGAACTTTCTTTGCAAATTAGTAATAATTAGCAAGAAAACAACTGAAATATTTATCATTCCACAATATTTTCCTTTTGATAGTATTACATTCACTACAATAACTCAACATGACTTGCATGACTATCCAAAAAAGTAAACTTCTTGACTTAATAGACAAAAGACAGTAAAAGAATGCTGTTGCTTGTTCTCTGAGACAATAGGAAACAATTATTTTTCAAAATAAGGTCCCCAAACCCATGCAACAGCATTTTTCTTCTGTGAAAGAAGTGGTTACTGTTAAGATACTTACCTTTTTTTTGCATAGCTGAATTAGGATGGAAAACACAAGCTATTCAAGTAATCTTTAAAATACTTCCTCCCATTCTCTTACACACTTTAAGACAGCATAAATTACATCCTAGATTTCCTAAGGCAACCACTTCCCTTCATTACAGACTTCTTTCTCTCCTAAAACATCAGGAAAATTTTTCATAGCCTTCTGTCTCCCCTTGTTCAGTAGAATGCCCAACAGAAAATACATGTCTCAGTAGTCAGTCTCTCACTGATCAAAGGAGGGAAAAACACTAAAGCACCCATCACAGCAGCAGTGAAATTGTTGAACAGCATCTTCAAAGATGAAAAATAACAAACAAATCCCTACCTTGGAGAACCACCAAACAGATCTAGATTTGCTGCCTAACATCTTATTTTTTCTTTTTCTTACCCACGCCTGCAGATCTCTCAGCATTCATAGTGGAAATCCACATGAACAAGCAGATGGGGCATAGGCTATTGGGCAAGTCTAAATAGACTAAGTATACCAATCTCCTTGTAGTAGAATACAAGTAGTAGTGAATAGTAGTATTCCTAAAGTTGTTCTGAAAAATGGAAATTAGGCTTTTCTAAAGCATTATGGAGATTACATGAAGCAGATTTTTACTTAGAAATGCAAACAGATGAGGAGGGGTGATTATTGGAAGAAATGAACATGTAAACAGGTTTCTTACAAGTTATTTAGTAAATATCAAAATAATTTTTTTCAGGATATGTTAAATAAATTGCCAAAATTAAAGCTAAAAGTGGGAGTGGCAGTATACTTCGAATTTTTTTTTATATTCATGGAAGAATTCCTGTGAAACAGTTTTGTGTTTCCTAGGAATCTAAAGTTTTAAAGAACTGCCGATTCTTCACAGACTACTTTGTACTGTCCTGCACACTTCTCCATGGAAGTACAGTATTCTACATTCTAAGCACCAATGGACAGAAAAAATAGCCTATGTTGGACCTTCCTACCTGTTGACAGTCTTTCATTTGAGAAGGAAATTTATTTTTTGTTTTATTATTTTCTATTGCCCAAACTCAACATGACTCTGCAGTAATTAATTTCACTAAGTCTTTTGATCAAGTTGCTAACAATGCTCTAATATATTACCTTGGGAATGCTTTTTCATAGGAAGAGCTGTGACAAGTCTTAAATGGAGCTACTAACATTCACTTTTTTTATTTTCTCTCTTACAGTCTCTTCGAATGTGTGCTTTTCTTACCAACTAAATTAAACTAACTGTCTATTAGATCTCATCCCCTTTGATTCTCTTCAGCACTATGTTCATCTGTGACCACATCTCTTGTAATTTCAATTAGCACACATATGGAATGTCTCAATTTTCTTCTAAAGCTGCTTCAGAGAATGCAATTTGGGTGTGGTATTGCATTACCAAGCAGATCACAGTAGATTCTATTCCAGACTTGTTCTCCATCTTATGACTGAATCACACAAGAGAATTTTAAATTTTATTATTTTTTTCACAGTCACGATCTTTATGAACCAGTGCAGTTTAATTATACAAATTATTATTGACCAGAGATAGATGTCAGTAAAGTTTAAAAAATTCTATATCCATTAACCAAAAAAGTATCTAAAATACTTATTTATAAAACTGTTAAATAGTCTGTTAGGGTGTAAATATAAAGGATGACCTACGGCCATATTGCATTGCTATTTGTTTTCAAATTGTGGACTTCTCAATTGAATTTTACTGTGTTGGTAGATTTGGAACAGACAGGTATATTAAAGTGTGCATATAGTCCAGCTTAAATGTAACCTTTTCAATAAAATTTTTGTTAAGTCAGAATTATGTGGTAGCCTGGATAATGTCTATAGATTATGCTTTCTTTCCCCAAGCACTTCTGTAGGAACAATTCAAGGTCTTAAAATAGTAATTGCTTGACTTCTATGCAGACAGAGATTGAAGTTCATATGTGAGCGAAAAGATATGTTCATATCTAACTTATGTTGTTTAAAGACTGTTTATCTTCAGTGTGTTTTTTTAAAACTTGAAAATAAGAAAATTTGTAAATTTGTGGACAGAGGAAGTATCTGTTGCTAGGTGAAAACTTAGTAATTCAACTGATACTTTCATTTATACCTCCTGGTATGTCTCTTACTAAGTTATGTATGTTATTTAATTTCAGAAATTTGTGAGTATTTGCCTATGGTGTTTAAAAATCTGTGTATCTAAGTATTTGTGTGTAACTTCTGTAACATGTTTTGTATATGTTTCTGTGGATTTGAATATATATATCTCTAATTTTAAGATTTCAGTCAGCATGACAGAGGACTTCTCCCCTCACTACTTCTGTGCAGCAACAAGAATATCTTACTCTCTGTGACTCTAAGTTTAAAATCCCAATTCTTGCTGTTTAGTGAAGATTTGACATATAGCAGTATCAGTAATAATTAGTGAATATATGATGTAATTATTTACAGTGACATCGACCTGTAGGGAATGATGACTCTCTCAGTAACTTGGACAGAAATATTACATTTTTGAGGCTCCTGCATTTTTCATCTAAGGGTGGAAGTATCCCATATTACTATATTTTGCAGTACTAAAGTTAGATGGATATAATTCAGCCTCAGAGTTTATTTCACTCATTCATCCTTATAAAATTGCTACAGAGTCTGGTGTGTAACTTGCATGCATCATTATCCAAACCTCCAGTCAGAAATTGCTATGGAAACATTTTTCTCAGTGAAAATAGAAGGGAATATGAATCTTTTGAAATGTTTTAGTAAAATTTGATGAGGAGGGAATAAATGTTGACATAATTCTCATCTCTAGTATAAGTTTACAATCTTCATATTTTGTTGCCTGTGTAAATTTATAATGGGAATCTTTAATGGAGATTTACTACTCCATCAGTGTAGGGATATATTTTCATACAGTGCCTATCTGAAAAGACTCTACTGACTGGTGTGTCATTAAGATATATTTTGTATATCTGCCATATGACTGAGGCATGGTGATTGGTCTTTATTTAAATGTCACAGGTTTCATTTAAAATGTCACAGTCCTGATTCACACAGTACATGTGTACTATAAATTTATGCTGCTGGCATTCTTAAGGCTTCATTTTAAATGTTTATTTTTTCTGTTTTCAGTTTCACTAGTGGTTATAATCTTAATTTCTTCACTAATTTTTTTCCATTTGTTTATGAAGTTTCTGCACTGCTTATTGAAACATACAAAGGCTTGCCAACGTCACCATGTGTTTCAGGGAGTGAGACTTCCTTTTAAGAAGATTTTAATGATAAACAATTCTACCTAGCTTTTTCTACATTAGCTTTCTTCCTGATTTCATTGATAACAAACTTTATGTAAAGAAGTTGTTTCATAAGTAATACATAATACATAATTCCTTTTGTATCCTCTATTCTTTCCATAGTATCACTGCAATAAATCCCACCTTTTCCTGTGTTCCCAGTTTCTCCATGTGAATTGAAAAAATGTTGGTAATACTGAAGACCAATTTTACAGGTGATATTATCCCTGGCAGTGGGTCATAGGTCTACTCTGATCCCTATTTCTCTAATCACCTGCAAATTTCCACAGCTTTCCATACACCTCAAGAAGCAGTATGCGTTACAGAGGTGTTACTGTGTTTTTGTCCCTTACAGCCTTTGATTTCTGAAGTTGCAGGCCCAGTAATCCTGCCCTCCACCTCTTTTTCAACTTTTCCTGTGGTTTTGTGTCTGCCTAATGAAGATTTTTTAATCTTTACTGTGTGTTAAGAATATTTATCTTCCTTGTTTCAGCTCTGGGTATGGTACCCTGGCACATGTGAGAAAAGCCTTCTGTGACAGTTTATTTTGCTGTCCATATTGACCACAACTGCTACCTCAGATTTAAAGTTCACTCATAATGGAAATATATTTAAACTGCATGTTTCTAACTCTTTTTTTTTAATATCACGGCCTTTCAGGATGCTTAGAATAGAATGGAACAAGCTGTCACTTTTTACAACAATTGGAACAAACAGTTCTCACAAATTGTGTAGTATTTATATATAAAAATTTTCTCCTTTTTCTAAAATAGAAAAGAGTGGCAAACAAAAACTCTTATTCTCAAGACCTTTTAAAGCAACAGAAATGTCATTTTCTTCTATGATTATCTTAATGTACTCATTAATTTTGCCTCTTGACGTACGCATCACAAAAAGGAGGGTGGAGAGTCAGATTTTAGGTCATTTACAGGGTGTTACTTTTGTTACTTTCCAGTGAAAAAATAGATTTCTAGTTTTATTGCCTCTGTCTTGAATGCAATTTCTCATGCTTATTTGCTTGCTTTCTTTTCAAAGTCCTAACATTATGGCAATGTTTTACTAAAAGAGTAATTAAATTACTGGCCAGTAGGAGATAAATGAGATCTAGAAATAAAATTCTCAAAAATGTCAGCTTGTAGGATTTGCTCCTGCAAGATACAAGAGTGACCATCTTCAGAACAATTTGAGAACAAGTTGAGAACAATCTCAATGCTTTAAGACTGCTTTAGAGAACAAAATGTGAAGCTTATCCAGTTCCTCATTCTGAAAGCAGTAATAAAACAATTTGCATGTACATACATTTTAATAAAATCATTTCAGCTAGTATGCACCTTAGGCATTCTATATCAGGTTTTTAATTATGCATCTACAGATTTGCTGCAGGTTAACATTTCTGCTAATGACAGATAGAATGGACATTGTAACAAGTTTGTGACTTCAGTAATGTTTCTGGAGACATTTTGCCTGAAAGACCATTCTGAATTCCACTTCCTAAGTTTACTCTCCTCTGCAGCATTGATGCTGCTGCACTTCACTGGTTGCACACTCTGACAAACTTCTGATGGTCAAAAGTCAAAACACCATTTTGTACAAGAATCCTGGGTAGCCTTCAAATGATTTAAAAGTAGATCTGTTTTTCTTGTTCTCTTTCATGGCTGTTCATTTGAAGTCATAGTCTAGTCACAAATTAACATGATAAATATGAAAGAGATTTCATTGATACTTTATGAAATAAAAACTGTTTTATATTTAGTTGTTTCTTTTTAAATTATAGCCATAAGAGCACTGAAGCAATTTAAAAGCAAGAATAATTCTTCTAGCAACAGAGAAGTTGACAGAGTGAAAGAGAAGAAAGATTTGGAACATCAGAAAACAAAGAGGAATCGCCAGTTTCCAAAAATGTGGCTAACAAAATACTCCTGGTTAAAATATGATGATGAAAGAGGAATAATGTTTTGTGTACCATGTCGTAAACATAATGTGGATTTGGGGGAAAACATTCATAATTTTTGTTCTGGCACTGATGACTTCAAACTTGAATTTATAAACACACATCAGAGTAGTGAAGCTCATGCCTGGGCTACTTGCATGGAAGCTGCCAGTTCTGCTTCATCAGATACAGCTTCTGCTGAGCAGATGTTGAAGAGCATGAACTCCATAACATTGGGTAGAGTAGAAAACATTTTTAGAAGATACCATGCTATTGCTAAATCTGGTTGTGCCTATACAGACCCTCATGGAATGTGCAAGCTAGAAAAGCTTTAACATGACCTTTCTCAGACTTGTACTTCAGAAGACTTCTCTACAGAGGCAGAACAGATCAATTTTTCCATGGCTGATTATTAATTGCACAAATTACCCTTCCCATAACAAGTACTCTTACAGATAGGATATGACTAATATGCTTCACAGCTTGAACTAGTTTTTTTCCTCCTGTAACAATATTTGTGAGGGTTGCAAAAAGAATTCTGTATCTTGATTTTTAATCTAGGAGCTGAGAATGAGTACAGTTCAGAGAATGTAATGTTTTTGTAATTCTGTGTAGTCTAAATGCAACTTTCTACTTGATAATTTCAAAAGGTAAAATGTACCAGCAGAATATATTTCTGCCATTAAGGAAATAGCAATGATTTATGTCAAAAGATAGCTAAAATGAAATCATTAATGGCCCTTCATTATTCTTCCAACAGTAACTGGAGATGTACTACAGATAATTTGGGAGAAATTAATGTGAGGTCACTCACCTTTAAATCAGCCCTCTTCTAAACCAAAATCAGCTCTTTACTTCCAATATGAAATGTGTGTAGTCATGCCAGAAGATACACAATACCCCATACCATACCATACCATACTATACCACACCATACCATACCATACTCTCTTTTTGGTGATTTGCATAGATGTTCATGCTACTTCTATGTATAAATAGTATGTCAGAAATGGAATAGGTTTTGAGTGAGTGCTTCATTAAGGAGAGTTAATTTGTAGCGATCAGAGAAAGAGGTTGGTACTGTGCATTATATGGTTGATTATAAAACATCCATCACTGAAATATCTGAATTTGTGATTTCTCATCCAAAAAAACCCCCCAAAATTATATATACTTTGCCTAATAAGAAAGGATATCTATTATACAGGGTACCTTATTAGATATATGGCATTGTTAATCATTGTTAAACCACATAAAAGTACCAAGAGGGTTTTTTCCCCTCAAAGTTTTCAAATGGAAGGTTTTTAACTGCTTGAGATTAGATAAAGTTTGAAAATGTGTCCCCAGAATGTCCAACAGGTGAAGACAAAGGAAGAAAAACCAAAAGATTGTATTTAGAATCTATTAACACTGAAGTCACTTCCATGACGCAGGGCAAGGACATGTTTTCTCATAATCTTCCTTTCATCCATGAAACTAGCACAACTTCTTCAATCTGACCTCTCACAGCATGCTTTCTAAGCCTGTGATGATTCTTGCTGCTTTCCTCTGGACAGTCTTTAGTTTACATACATCCTTTTTTTATATCTACAGATTCCAAAATCATATGCTAGCAGAAGCCTTAACATCTGGGGGAAAAAAAAAAAAAAAAAAAGGATTATTTCCAATGCCTTCCCATGTACTTTGTGGTGATATTGTAATCTGCCATAATCCTTAGAGTTTTCTCTAGAAATTTTACTTTGGCACCAAGATTCCCATTGTGCCATTTATGCAGTTCATTATTTCAGCCAAGTGGGGCACTTGACATTTATTCGTATTGGATAGTGTCCTTTTTTTTCTAGAGCTTATCTCCAATTTTAAAAGTTCACTTTGAATTCTAACCCTGTTCTCCAATGTGCTTGAAGTCTGTTCCTGAATTGTTTTATTTGCAATGTAATAAATGTATCAATTTGTGCAGTCTATTTCCAAAAAGTACTTTGCTCTGTTTCTGGTGAAATTTACTTACTGATCTTGACCATGTCTCCAGTTTTTAAGTCTTCATGAATACTGATTCTTTTTCCAAGATGGTTGCTACTACTCCTTCTAGTTAAAAATGTTTCTAGACATTTAATAATTTCATTTTCTGTTCAGTCTCCTGCATTATTCAACTGAAACTTATTAGGTTTGGTTTCCTTTATTTTGAACTTACGAAAGGGTTTTGTAAAAAGCATACCTGTTTTGAAATGAGTCTTGTTAAGTGGAAAAAGACAGTTCTGGGAACTGTTTTCCTTTTTCGTTCCTAGAGGACATTATTTTCTTTTACCACTTGCTGAGTACCATTTGCAGACATCAGTGTTCTTTTCTTGGTACCATCTGTGTAGCTGCCCACTCTTATCATCTCTCTGTGATTATAAAGCATTGACAACCATTGAACTGAAATGATGAGTCACCTCTTGTTTGGTATTATAATCAGATACTCAAAAATGTTCTGTGCTCTGTAATACATACCCAAATCCGTTGAATCTAGACAAAACATCTAAAAACACAGTAAAGTATTTCATATCTTTTTTTTATGTGTTTATGAGGGATTTCCTCTGTGTCTCTGAGACTTCCTCATTCCTCCCACATATGTCAGTAGGAGGAATAAAGTCACAGTCTGCTTGAAGATTTTGAACTACTGTAACTCTGGAATTGTCCCACATCACATGTTTCAGGAGGAGGTAGTAAAGAAAAGAAATTGCCCTACAGCCATCAGCAGTTCTGTAGTTAATGGATAGAAAAGTGCTTAGCTCTGAATGAATGTGTTTCTTCACGTTTACCACACAGAAAGAAAAATGGGTAAACACTGCAGATCACATGACAGTGCTTAAATATCTCACGGTAATTCATGTTTGCCATAAAATTTATCTGAAGACTGCATTCTAGTATTTTCTGCAGTTCAAAGTTCTATAAATTGTGAGTAATGTTTTAGATTGTAATCCTTCAGACATTAGTTTTGTCGCAAGTTCTTTAAATTCCTTGTCCCTAAAATACTTTTTAGGTATGTTTCTGAAGTCATGTAGCCTCACAAAAAGTGATATGAGGGTATTAGTATCCTTTGAGAATTTTGTGCAGAAGAACAAAGTCAGAAACTTGTAAGAAATACAGGAACCACATTTTTTATTGTCATACAGGAAAATAATAGTAGGAGTTGAACAGTTTAAAACATAAGTTAATGCAACAGAAAGAAGCTATATTGCCAGTGATAAGATGTGAAAAGGGGATTGTTTAGCAAAAAACAAAATAAAAATTATCATAGCTGGGCTCTTCATGGTAAAGGACTAGAAAATCTGAGACTGCGAAGAAATGTAAAAATTTTCCTTGATTTTTGTTGTCCACTGGTTCCTTCATGGACTACAGCCCATTTTCCCATGAACCACTAAAGTGTTACCTAATTTATTGAATCTTGTATGAACTATCTCAGTAATGATGCTTCTATGATGTAGGCTTCATTGTGCCATGTGGAAATTATCTGATTCTTGAGGCTTGAAGTTTTCAGGAAAAAAACAAATTTCTGGTTATCTTAAAATTATTATATTGGCAATCCAAGTAAGCAGCACATGCTTCAGTAAGCAGCACATGATTTATCACATGATTTTCACAAGATGTTCTTTCTCAATGTAGATAACTCAAAAATTTTCAAGAGGTGACATCAGACCACTGTAATCAGTTTGGCAGTATTTTTCCCCAGCTTTTGCTTTCATGCTGAAATTTGTGGAAGGACACTAAGGCTTCAAGTCCAGGTGTTTCTCCCTTCCTTCTTCCTGCCCCAACAGACTTTAAGCTTCCCAAATCTATTTTTGTCCTCTTCTCTCCAAGCTTATATATGTGTAGGATTTCTCTGCTATATTAAGATGTGCTGAGGGCTTTAATCCTGGTTTTCCTGATTAGAGGTGAACAAATCTACAGAGATGTAGATTATTGATTCAAATTGGCAACTTGATTTTGAATTCTGACATGATGAAATTAATATTCAAACACATTCTTAATATTCCTACCACATACCTTTTTCATAAACTTAAATTTCACTTCACTGTTTCACTTCAAACAAAAAGGTGTCTTAGCCATAGAATTTGCACAGCTATGCCTTTTCGAAAGGACAATAAGTTTGACAGGAAAAAGGAAAAAATAATTAAGTCTTTCCAGTATTTTCACTGGTTGTGTAATATAATTTGCTTTCAAAGGTAATCTGAAAACTTCCTGTTTTCCTGCTGTGGAATTGATCACAAAACAAAATCGGCTTTTTTGCTCAAAATTTAAATAACTGGAAACTTATCTTACATTTTTTGTTGCCGATTCAGAGGTTTTGCAGTGAACCCTCAGTCAGCCAGCAAAATCTGTTTTTGAAAGAAAAAACTCCTATCTGTCAGTTAAAATTTTGTGTACATAATTTTTTTTAATACCAAGTATGAAGTTTGAAGTTTCTGTTTGCTCATAAGCAGATCTATTCCTACTTAAAAAACAAATAGGATTTGCTTCATGTACCTATTTTTATATTAGAATTTCTTTAACATAAAATGAATGGAGCTATTTTAACTCCCACAAGTCAATTCTGAGCAGATTTTTAGCAGTTACATTTTGTTTCAGATTTAAACAGACAACAGTGTGTTTTTCACCCTATTCTCTAACATACATTTGCTTTAAAGAATGGTATCAGATTTATGATTGATTAAAATAGAGCACAGTGGAAGAAAAGGTTGGTAGGTATTCAATACACAGAAATCTGTGATTGGTATTTGTGAACCAGTGTTTGACTCCCAGTGTAGACTGTGAAGATGGATTAATGATCATAATGCAGATCAGGACAAGTATCAAAAGAATTGCAGTGCAGTGAAATACTTGAAATTTTGCTATTATATAAGTCACACATGATTTATATTAAATGAGGCCATTTTATGTTTGGCTTGGAAAATAGTATTGTCAATACTGCATAATAGGAAAATAAATAACTTTCTCATATGGCCATTAAAATTTAAAAATAGATACTTTTTATAGTCTATTCAAAGTACTAAACATATTTTTATATTGATTTTTATATAGGTTTTGTGCAAAAGAAAGTATTTATTGACACTGTTAGTGGCTTGATTAATTTGAATCTTGGAACAAATTGCTTTCCTGACACATGGATGAACTTAACACTTCCAGATGTAAGTTAACCCCTATTTTCTCTTCAGCTGGAGTATTGGTTTGTGTAGAAGATGCAGCATTGTCCTTATTATGATAAAATGAAGATCATAACTATTCTAGGACATTATCACTTTTTCTTTAAAATTCTTGTTTCACTAAAGAAGGATTATGGAAGCCACAGTGTCAGAAATGAAATGCTTTTGTGCATATTTGAAATGCACTATAGTTATTTACAATTTTCAAATTATATCAGTTCTTTAGACACCATCCAAAATTTTCAGATTTAGGAACATGAAACATTTAGGAACTAGAATTTGGTCTTTCCAAGTCTTCCATACTGAATTAGTTTCTCTTTCAGATGTTGCTGGTAACTATGGAATGAAAATAATTACTTGTTTTAGCATGTTTTGTTAACCATTTCTGACAGTAAACCATGATTCCCGTTAAGATTTTAATTGGATTTCACATGAGAGAAACAGCTTTATTCATATATTTTTCATACAGACGAACTTCATGAGTAAAACATAGTAAAGTTTAAAGTTTAAAGTGGTATAGTTGCACTGAGTTTATGCAAACTAGTCACATCTGTCATCCTGAGTATATAAAAACTTAATATTAGCACAAGAAATTAATTATACAGGGAAAGCTATCAGTCAAATATTGTCTATTAATAGACCACATGGGCATGTATCCCATGTTCTGTATTCTTTGAGAACTTTTAGTGCTAATAAATCCTATCTTTATTTTAAAAATAGAATTTTCTTTCCTTAAAAGAACCATTTTAAAATGAGACTTTTAAATTTATAGTGAAAGCAAGAACTTACTTGCAAAAGGAAACGCATGAAGCGTAAGCTAAGGTATATGTATTTTGGACAAGGCTTTCTGAGCTGAACTCACCATTTCATCATTGTGTGATGTAATAGAATCTCAAATAAATTTTCAATGAATAATAAGCAGTGCTGTTCTGGCCAGTGTTAGGACAGATGGCATCTACAATGTCACCAAATTGTCTTACTCTGTGCTGCCCCTTCTTCCTGTGAACACATTGCTTCCTCTCAGACTCTGGTGTGGAGCAACCCAGACACTTTCCTTGACAAGGAGAGCTGGGCAGAAGGGGCAGAAGGCAGTGCAGAGGTGCAGTAGTGCAGAAAGGAACTGGGCTGATTTGGTTCCCCCTCTCAGACACAGCCTTTGCAATGCTCTGTCAGGGGCATTTATGTGTGTTCTCCCATTTGTGTCCTGTAGGCCACTCTGCTGAGTACTTGCAACAACTTCATTGGTAAAAAGACACACACAGCAAGCTGCAAAGTGGCTTTTCTACCACTGCTTTTTTTCTAACTGAAAATAATGCTGGAGCAGAGAAAAGACGCTTGGTGGACACCTGGAAGAGTAAAAGGGCCAAGGCACAGGACCAAGCATTTACTAGATTTTGTGCTGATGCTGCTAAATTGTCAGTTCAATTCTTGGTGCTCTCACAAGATAGAGCACAGCTCAGGGGTTAGCACATACTAAGGCATGATATCTCATGGGCAGTTTAGGTGTGGATACCTATTTGAGTAGTCATGGTGTTTATTTAGATACCAACTGCACATGCCAGGTGACACACAATGGCCCGTGGCCGTTTTGTGTACTGATACCTGCCTTTTATAGAAATGTGAAATCTCACTGCAGAACCTTATCCGTCCTAGCCAGGGAAACACCTAAGGATACGTAGGATATTGGAAGAATATATTTATACACGAATATTTGACAATATTTATTATTTTGGTTTTATAGGTACAAAATATGGCATCTGCATTCACAGTGAACTCAGAACTGACTGACTGGCGCAGATTCTTGCTGGCAGCAGCACAGCCTTGGCCAGTGCCTTCTGTGACACAGCTCCTCAAAACACTGCACGGCTTCAAGTCTGTTGATGGAGCCAGATCAGGCTTTGTTACACAGGAACAATATATGCAGGTTATAATATTTTTGTCTTTTGAATCAGGTTTTATTTTGTTAAACTCTCTAAGTTGAATGACATGTTGTTTGGTTTATTAACCTTGAGAAACTCAGTCTCAATTTTAAATGGCTTGGGTTTGAGGTTGCTTCCTAGTGAAAAGTGTTTTCAGTAACTTTCATGGCCTAATATCTATTTTGTCCATAGTTACACAAATCAGGCTAATTTAACTTACTTTTTACTTGATTTTCCTACTTCCATCATAAATTAATTTCAACTGAAAATCCTTTCTGTTTTAAAGAAACCATTCTGTTTGCACTTTGACGACTATTAACTTATTTGACACTGAATAAGACAAAAAAATTGCTCCAAGCAAGCAAAAATCAAGATTTTGGTTTCATCTCATCAGCTGTACTTTAACTAAATATTTCTAGATTTTTTTCCAATAATGAATTTTCTTAAATTAAGATCATTCCTCAGACCTTGAGTACATGGAAAATTATAAAATTCTTTGATCTTTTCTCTGAAGACAATTTCTATTTGAATTGTCATGTAGTTCAGCAAGGTTTTCCAGGAAGGAAGTTTCATGGAAGAGTATTATGAATACATTTTTGTTCTTTTAGCAAAATTCTGCTCATTTTCTCCTACTTTTACTTTGCATTCTTAATCATACTTAGAATGAATGCTGGTTCACTCTTTTGGTCCATACTAGCTTTAAGTATCATATATACGTACATAGAAGTGTCTATAGATACACAGATAGATATGGATGTGTATGTGCATGTATACAGAAGTTCTGTGGTCCTACCAGTTTGTGTTTGTTTGGTGTTACTAAATATAATTTTCAAACTGTTTTGAATAAATTTCATAGAGTCTTTATTGCAATTTGTTTTCCAATCACCTAGTGTTGGTTTTCTTCAAAAAATAAATAAATATTGTGTTAGTTCAGAAATCTGTCCATTTCAGAATTACTTTGATTAATTTAAAACTTCTAGTACTGCCTGCCAATCCCTACCCACCCCAGACTCGCAAAGAAACAAATTCTGCAAAGTCTGCAAACTCACAAAAATGGCAGGTCTACCTGCATTTATTTTTCCGTTGTAGTTTTTACTGAAGTGTGAGAATTTAAAAATAAGCTTACATTTATAAGACATTCAGACTGAAAATACACATTTTTAGCACAGGATTCTATTTAGAACATAATATTAACTGAGCAATTAATTTTGTCACTTCAGGATGACAAGGTAGTAAATATGCAATGGTGTATACTGACCTACTCCCTGTTAATTCTTCCAAACTTCCATGGGAGTGATGACTCTGAACCTACAGTCTCAGTTGTTTAAAGACTTGAAAGAATTTTAAAAGTTCTTGCATGACACAGATGACTTCACAGCTGAAGCTCCTTTTTCAGAAGAGAACTGTATAGGTAGGCACATAGCATAGGTGCTCTAGAGAACATTATGGGAACCTCTAGAGACTTGTTCAGAGCTAGTCAGTTCAACCATCTGCATTGCTGTGAAGATTGTGGACTGCAACTGATTCATATTGCCTGTGTATCTGTTGTGTGTGAGTTCCTACAGTCTGTGTTATTGGCAGGTCTGTGGTTTGGAACTTTTGCATATGCCGTTGTGAGAAGAACAGGAACAGAAATCGTCATACTTAAATTTAGCCCTCTAATTTCAATTGATTAGGAAATCTGAATTGGTTTTATTGCAATCTTTGTCATATTCTTTTTGAGCAATTTGTGGCAAATTTTTTGAGGTCTTACTGCCTTAACAAGAAAAAATGACAAGGAATGTTCATTGAGAATAACAAGAATAACCTTCCACTGGGAATCTGAGGTGCTTCAGCTGGCCTCTCTGTTGGCCCTTATACTACTAAACTACACAGTGCTGGCAACCATCCTGAGGTAATGGTACTGGGATGATACTGTCATGTTTGGACAACCTGGCGTGGTTTCACACTAGTGAGTTTTTCTATAGGCAGTCTGTTCACGCCTACCCTGTTATAGATCTGATACTTCCTACATCTTGAGAGTAGTGCTTGAGAATTGGTTCTGAGCACTTTTGATTTACAGTATTAACTATAGCTCTGTAGGACATCTTGTTGGAAGCAGGCAGGCATGGGGAGAGCCTTGCCTCCATCCTTCATCATAGTGAATTGCATGAATCATACTGAATCTGTTTCTTCTAAAAGTACAGTTCGGATAAATGCTGTGCAGTTAGAAAAGGATATCCTAAAAGTAAGAAACCAGAACATGCCTAGAAACTCCATATCATATTCTGCTTCTTTGCCAGTATTGATTTACAACTATGTAGTTAATTTTTGCTTTTTTCAAAAGCATAAATTCACATCTATCCTACTTGATTTTCAGTAATTTCTCAAGCATCTGTTACAAAGTACAAACAGCTACTTAATTATTCTCATCATTGTATATTAATAACAGATTCCATTTTATTAAGTCCAGAAATTAAACTTTTAGTAACCTGTCTGTTGAACTGTTAGAGTGTAATGTGTTCAATGTGTGAAAATAAACTTTTTTTAAAATTTATTTTTAATCCAGGTTGGCTTATGGTTCAATGGAAATGAAGATCTAAGCATAACAGAAAGTTGCAAAGAATCTGTGCCTTTAGATAGACTAAAACACCTCATAAAGGTAACTGAAAACATAGGTATTTTGAAGAAACCACTATTCAAACATGAGAGGCCTAATTTCAGAGTTTTTGGGTCTCTGTTTTTCAATAAGTGCTGCATTTTTTCAGTGTTTTTTCAGGTCAAGTGGTGCTTCAGAATAATGTAGAAAGGAATCCAAGGATCCATCTTGAGTATTCTAAATCATAGTCTACTCAGGAAGACTTAATTACTCTTGTTCTTCATTGAATTACATTAATTTTGCTACACAGCAACCAGCTTTGTAAAGAATGGGAGGCAAATGATCACTGCATCTGAGCTCATAGAATTTTCCATGAAAGAGGGAGCTAATAATCTGAATACAAAAAATGCCTTGAACATATTTGTCATGATACAAGGTTTTATTTTCTCCCTTTTCTGCGAAATTCAATTTCTGCTTCCTTGAATTACTTAACACACATTTATGATTTATCTTGATTTATACAGCCCCAACATGTTCTTATGTATAGTAGCTCTTACTAGCAGTAATCACTGTATCTCATCCTTTTCTCCACCATCCTTGATTTTTATTTCGTTTAACTCCACTTACAGATACTAATTTGTATACTTTCCTGCTTTTATAGTTTTTCTTCAGTTTATTTGAGGATACCAGAAAAGACCCTCCTCTGCTGGACTATCTTGAGATGCTGCTTTATTTTGCCTCCCACTCTGATCCAGTTGAAGGTGTATACAGAGCACTTAGCATTGCTTCTGGAACATATATTCACAGGAAAAAGGAAGCGTCCCTTCCATGTGTGGTAAAATACTAAAGAAAAATGCTAGAGAATAGTAGTAGTGCTTTTAAATTATAGATTACCTATATTTCTTCATATTTGTTTGTCCTGGGTAGCTCCAGTCTTTACAAGTCTCATTGAATTCATGGGAACACTGCACTGGTAATAATACTAAGAAGGATTGTTCCTAAACTCTGGAAATTTGCTTGCCAAATAATAATGAAAGTGCAAGATATTTACTGGTAACTACTCCTGGTACATATGAATGGAAGTAATGCTTTTGCCTAATCTTATACCACCTGTCAATCCCCAGGAATTAGACTGTAGTGTGACTTACAGTATTGTTATCTCAAGATGCAAAACCTGATATTATTGCAGGTCTTACTTAACTTTGCACTATGGTTTTTTGAGGTGTTTAGAAGTAGATATGTTGTTATATGTTATTTCCCAGGACACCAAGTATGTATGTTTACCTGTAAACCAGAAGGATTAATAATAATTAGTTTCATACAAAATAATTTTAAAACTATTTTTTTAGCCATGATGAATGTATTGTCACATCAAACGAAACTCATCTTTTGAACATTATTAGTATTGTACTGAAGTACATTGTTATTGTTAAGGTCTTAAAACTGCAATTAGTCCACTGCATACACCAGTTACTTTTTATTGAAATATAAGTCATTTTTTGAGACATAAATTATTATCTGTACACACCTTGGAAAGCTGTTGTTTCTCCAGATAATAAAATTATTTGTTGCCCTGTTGCAATCACAGTGACTCTAGCATTTGCCCAGGACTTAAAGTGCAATTGAGATGTCTAGAAACAATATAGAAAAGGCATTATTTTACTGCACAGTGTAATCATATTCATATGCAAAATAGCATTTTATCACTTCAAATGATGAAGCATTATTATACTGCACTGTGTTTTATTTGGCACAACAAAGTTTTTGTACACTGAAGAGACTGAGTAAGACCATTTCCTTTCCACATCTCATTGGAGGGAGAGCACAAAATTCTCCCAGTTAAATGCTGTGGACCTGAACTTAGTGTCCCACATTTCAGTGGAAGGTTCTGTCTCTCATCTGATTGAATATAAAACTACATAGCCTATTCTCTTTGCCATTTTCTGCTTGATTTGATCTGTTTGATTGGAAGTTTTGTAATATGCAAGTAAATGCACTGTCATTATCACCTGTGTGCCAACAACTTCTCACAGCAGTGAGTCACAAGTGAAGAAAAACATTTGCCTTCAGCCCAGAATTAACTGCATCTTGAGGAGAAAGAGATGACCCATCTAACCTGCAAATTTCCTCATGCTTACTTTCTCATTCAAGGCATTGACTCTGTGAATCTGTGCTATGTCTGATGTATGTCTCACAACACATTATACAGACAGTTTGTGTGTCTAATTCATCTTGAAGAGTCCCCCAGAAACCTAGAAATACCCAAGAATTAGATGTTAAAGGAATCTTGCTTGTGCAGATTCCCTTCAACTTTTTAGTTGTCAGAGTTGGTGCTTAGAATCACAGGACTGATAGAGCATTGTTTTCATATTTTCTTCTTGTGCCTTCTATGCATGTCTGTGCACTTAGACAATAATGCTGAATACAAACAAAAGAGGACAAAGGAAATCCCATTCCATTGAAGTGAATGGCTTTTCCCTATTGGCTTTAGTAGAGCCAGCAGGTTGTTCCACAAACACAAGGGGGCAAAAAGTAAATTGTGCATTATTATTGTATCGTGTTTGAGCCAAGCTCCATCAAATACACAAAACCCAAAGTGGTTTTCGGCACCAAATTAAGAACCTAAATCTTTGTTTCCCTGTGGCCACTTATATATGATCTAAATATCCCAGTTTTCACTACAGGTACTGGAAATTTATTAAATATTATCAGTGGAACCTTCATTAGTGAAACATAAAGAGCTCTCCAGCTCACCTCTAAGAAGTTTTGTAATTTTGTAATACACCTTAGGTAGGTGGCTTATATGTAGGCACTTACAGAACTGCACCTAATTTGTCTCTTCTCTTTTTGTTGTTCTGTGTTGACTGTAATGACTTCTCATCAGTATCTGTCTACAGAAATACATCTGAAGCTTTCATGATGGTAATAAGAGAAGCTCGGAAAAACATATTTTTGAGACTTCTTTAACTGTTACTACCTTCATAGCAAAGACCCTCTCACTTAACATGCTGAAAGTCTCCATAATATTGTTACTGGTTGTGTAGGTCTCACAGCTCAATGTAAACTGCAGTGAGAGACAGGAAAACTTCAGTGCTGGTATTTCTGTAATCTCAACTACTGTGTGTTAAAAGGTTGTATAAATGACTGTGCTCCTCCTGTGCTCAAAATGAAGAGTATTATGGCCTAAGGCATGTAGCACAAGTGTGACTGAACCTCAGCAGTCTCTCCCTCCCAATGAGGAAAGAAATGGTTTGCTCAATTAAATGCAACTTCCTGTTGCTGTTAGTGGTTAGTCTACAGTGGCATAATCCAGTCAAAGCAGCATTCACATATGTGAGGTCCTTTCTTATCTTTGTGCTCACAGATCTCTACAGCAGATTTTTTGTTTGGTTTTTGATTTTTTTCACTTTGACTAGCTTTAATATTATCACAAACTTACATAATTGCGTGCATAAAGTAAAATTAATTTTTCTGCATAAACTAGAAAATATCTATTTCTGTGGGAAACTGGTTAACTGCTGGACAAAATAGAATTCTTGCAGTGACTCCTTGAATTGGACTACAAAATTCACACTGGTTTTCTCATGTGAACATCCAGAATTACTAAGTTTAGTCCTTAAAAAAACAGAAAGTTCTTGGTATTGTAGTTTTAACTATTAAGTATTTTAATGTTTTATTACTCTGAGAAATACTAGTTTTTCTGTGGAATGTTGGCCACATTCCTGGAAAAAGCTGTTTATTAAATTTTTGCTGATGCCAACATTATGGATAATTCTGGACTCTCAGGATCTATTCCTCCATCCTACAGTGCACTAGATGATTTTGTGTGAGTTGATGATTTTTGTTTTGTAAGAACTGAAGTTTGGAAGTGTAATCCACTGATTCCTAATGAATGTTTAACTGAAACATTATTATGTTTCAGTTATTATTATTATTATTATTATGTTATTATTATAACATTTAACTGAAAGATTATTATGTTTAACTGAAACAGATTATAAATAATCCCCAGAGGTATCCCCAAGTGTGATACCTCTGCTTAATTTCTTTAGGGTTCTTCAAACCCCAACGTATTGTCAAATGATAAGACTTTAATAGAAGATGAAAAAGAAGCTTTGAATTACACCAGTGAAGGAATGATTTCAGTGGCATCTCTACTCAAAGTGTTTCATACTGGACGAAGTAAAGATGAAGATAATCATAGATTTAGCAATCTGGAGATGGCAGGCAGCTGTGATAAGGTAGGCAGATTGATTCAAAGAAGGTTTTGTAGCTTGCATAATACGTTAACAAAATATGCAAAATAATCTTTGCTATTCCACAAATTTTTTAAACAATAAATTGACTATGTATTATTTTTTCTTAAAGCATTTCATCAAGATATACAAAGAATTAGGTACTGAAGATCTGACACCCATTCCAGTTGAACTCCTTTTGAAGCACCCTTTCATGAAAGGCTTGATCAACAGGTATCAAGAATACAAACTTCCTGTAAGTACTGCTTTCTGGGACCAAGGACTTTGTAAGTACACATATTTAAATTTGCATTATCCCAGAGATGTAGATGTAGTTAATGTAGATACTGCCAATTTGCAATATAAATCAGCTATACAGCATAGCAGATCAGTTGTTTTGTTTTGCATGAAAATTCTATCCATCAAAGACTGTGCCGCTTTCTAACCTGTTTTTTGTGCATGTCATGCTGACCTAGAGCTGCCTACAGGTTTTCCACTGCCTTGTCCCATGAGGCGTTGCCTTTCTCCCCACCCATAGGAAGGAGCCTGGTTGTGTTATCTTCCCAACAGGATCATAATGCAAGACACTGTAGGGTATATGGTAGATCATGTTCCATCCCAGGCCAACCAGGCAGCAGAAAAGGGCACACAGAGGTAGAACAGGTCCAGGTGTCCTTCCCTGCCATTCTCTAGAGCCTCCCTGCTACCTGCACCTATATTTAAGCATTCATTAAAACAGTTGCACACAAGACAAATTTGGTCCAGGGTATCGCCCTATTGAATGTGTCAAACTATGACAAAAATACACAATGTACAGGGTGTAAGAAAATAGCATGAGACACGATGAGAAGATGCTTGCATGTGCATGTCCGGACATCAACTATAAACAGTCTTCACAAGTTTCAGATGATCACTACCACAGTGTCCCAAAAAATGTAAATCTAAATAAGATGCATGATACTTCAGGAGTAACTTGCTATTTCTTAATTATATTTGTCACCCGTAGGACATGAATTGCCCAGCATTTATTATATCACACATAATCGTTGTAGTAAAAGATAAAATGTAAGATTAAAAGAATATATTTACTCAGTCAAAGTGAGGATTAAAAATTCTTTTGCTACATTAGAAAGGGATAGAAAAGGAAAATGTAAGGCAAAGACAACACAATTGAATATTATAACTATCAATGGGTATTTATCCTGCCTATGTTGATGTCTCAGCCAATCAGGGAAGACAGACACCACGGAATGTTGGGTCATTATGCCCTTCCCTTCCGCATTCTTTCTTCCTGACCATTTTTATTTAATTGAGTACTGCATTTTCTAATTTGATTTTTTTTTCCAACCTCACTGAATTTCTTGCAGACCAAAGCATTTTTTAGACTAGCTCTCTGGATGTGTACCATCTCAGGAATTGTTCTTTACACAAACCCTCACTGACTTTGTGACATTTAACATTATGGAACCCCTTCATGAAGACCAAATGTGATGAAACCTAAAGCAAAACTTAACTAGGGTGTAAACTGAGTAAAGCCATAGCTATATGCTTAGCAATTTACAGGGTCTTTTTGTTAAAACTTTTTCACAATGAACAATAGCTGAAAATCAAAAGCACAGTGTCTATGCTTTATTAAAATTTCTAATCTGCCTTTACCATTTTGAGAAGGAACTATGTTACATAGCTTAAAGAGTAGATTGTAATACACGTTTAAATTTTATTAGCTACCATTGATCACCTGTGTTATTTCAGGTTGGTAGGATATATTCAGGGCAATTCAGTTATAAAAGTTGTCAGTCTATGACAAAAGCTGTAGGTTTGTGTGTATGAATCTTGGCAGTAACTGAGGGTTTCAGTGCACATGTTCCAGCCCAGAGGAGTTTCTGCATCTTGTTTATATATTGGTATGACTGCATTTAAATAATACATTTTTCCACTTATTTGGCAGATTCCTTTGATGCCTGTATCTCCTGACTCAACAGTTAGGTGTTGCAGAGCTTCAGTTCTCCTTTATAATACTTAGAATTTTCTCTTGAAAAGGCTTATACTGACTGTATCTCAAATATAGTACTCTATGGTTTCTGCACTTAAACACAGAATATTTCATTCCTTGACTGTTCTGTTAAATGCAGACTTCTTTTTTATGCAAGAAATCAACACTCAGATTTACAAAAAAAGTGTTACATTTAGGAGCAAAAGACACAGAGACCCAGGGGCCATTGTTTTAAGTTACAATTCTGGACTAAAATATATGGACTCCAGGAATATTTTTCCTGTATCAGTTCCATATTTGAGGAACAGGTGAACTTTTTTATTTCCAAGACAATATTTTTAGCATCAATTATTTTTTCAGAAATTCTCCTCAGAGATGTCTATAAAAATGAAAGTCAACCACAGTGCTGTTATTTTGAGATCTTTGACAAGATAAATATAGCAAGTTAGGGTGTGGTTTCTAAGAGTTAAAATGCTTCTACTGATGCAGTCATAAACAGCAGAAAGTAAAATGTTTTGCTGAAATTC
This sequence comes from Climacteris rufus, assembly GCA_013398175.1. Lineage (NCBI taxonomy): Eukaryota > Metazoa > Chordata > Aves > Passeriformes > Climacteridae > Climacteris > Climacteris rufus. The sequence continues at coordinate 75,122 of VZRZ01006029.1, read as the reverse complement.
ATAAATGGAGTATCTAGCTTACATTCTTTTTAGTTTGAGTTAGGATACCTGATTCCTTTGCATCTTGATGACCTGTTAAATTTCAACCATTATTAGCTGGTGTACCTCAAAAAAATTTTTTTTCCATGTGAGATATATTGTCTATTGCAGGGATTTTGTTTTCACTGCCAGTGGGCTGGCAACATCGTACATGAGGCTGACCTTTCTGTCAGCCTTAGTACAAATGTCTCCAAATTAATAGGCCTGGAAATTCTATTAATTTTTCATCTTGTCTTCTCTGTCCTGATTACAAGGTTTTCTGGTCTCAATTAAAACTTTCAAGTGGTTTGCTGTTATCAACACATTTTTCTCACTTATTAGGTGAAATTTATTCCTTGAGAATAGCCAGATGACACTTACATGTGTATGTTTATGAATGCACTTCATTACAGGCTCAATTAAACTTTCTTTAAATAACTTTGACATGAGACAATATTTTTATTAAACCAAAAGTTTCAAATGGAAGAAGCAAGCAATTCTGCTTTTTCCACTGGGTTTGTCTATTCAATTTGGTCAATTAAGGGATCTTCTTCAGGCCTCATGTAATTTATTGTTACAAATTTTGTCTTCTATTCTGAGGCAGTCACAGATACAGTAATACAAAGCAACCACACATTTTAGTAATTCTGCATTTTGATTCTTCTTTAAGGAAAGAGTCTGGGATATATTCTACTTCAATAATTCTTTATGTTTAACATAGTATCTGTTAATTTGAGTGGACTACATTCTTAAAATGACTGAGGATAATGTAGTTTGGTAATTAGCATTTAGTTTATTGATATCAAAAATATTATGCATTGGATAAGTTGTGTTACATTTCTTAACCTGCTTTCAAATCCCGAGTAGATGGTTTTAAAAAGTTCTGGTTTTGAAGATAGGGATATCACACCATATTTCTATGTGTTTATGTTTTAAATACATTTAACAGACAGCCTTGCATTATGCTTTTTCCTTCTAAATTAATTGTCATATTGATACTGCTGTTAAAGTTGTTGACTCTGTTAATTTCAGTAACATAATTCAGATATTCTTTCAAATAGGAGTTCCACTGAAGTAGGATTTCTATTAATGTATCATTCACATATCTTTATCAGAAAACATTTGTTAGTATGTTGAAGAATTATTACAAAACCTGGTTTTATCCTCACAACAGCCATTTAATCTTACACAACTCAGCAATCATCCAGAACTCCATGTATCATTTCACAGAGTAAATGTGCTTTCTGTCTTAGGGTTCATACCGATTATATTCAATACAGCTTATGAATTGGACCACGTATCAGTGCTTTGACAGAAAAAAAGCACTGCTGAATCACTGTCTAGTCATAAGCTGTAGTTGTAATACTTATGAAACCTTTTTCATGTGGTGTTTTAAATGTCCCAGTGTGCAAGAAAAGGAGACTCTAAATCAGTGTTTAAATACCTCAATTAAAAAAGGGACCTATGTTATGCTTCTCTTCATCATGTATCCCATCCCTAAAAAAATCTTAGAAATTGGAATGTACATAAAAAAAGTTTCTTATATTAAAGGTATATAAATAATACATGTTAATGTAAAGAAAATTTCATTAACCGCAGACACAGTAAGCCTGTTGGAGTACTATATCTCCAGTGTTTTGAGACTACTTAGTGTAACGTTTGCTAACATGTATTTTTGTTGAACTAGGATTGAAACTCATTTCTCTGACTCAATATGCTGAAAAAGGCCTAGTGAAGTATTTCTTAGAGTCAAAGATAAATATTAGTGCAACCTTTTAAAATAAAGGACTGGTAAAATTTTCTTTTAGAATAGTTCTTATGTATTCACTGAAATGCTTCTGATATTTTGCAAGTTTGTGAGGCATCACTACATACAGGCAGTTCCTGCTTTTGAAAAAAGGCTGTATCTTCAAAATATGCACAAAATGTCTATTGGACTACATATATATATATATACATACATATNAAAAATCTGTTAATTATTCACCTGAAGGAAAAAATGTGTTTACTGGCAATATCAGAAAATGCTAGAAAGTTAAACATTTATCTTTGTATTGAATATTCAGCATGTTATTTATTCTTTTAAACCATAAATTCCTTGTTCATCCTGCTTGCACAATGAATAGTATTGCTGAAATTGGAAATAGAAAGGATTATGCTATTACAAAACTAACAAACTGAAAATTAACAAATCAAACAGTATGTTGGAAAGAACAGAGCACAGAATTAATCTAATAAAGGTATATATTATTCTAAGAATTGCATTTTAACACAGTGTGTTTCTGTAAAACAACGAAAGGCAATGAAGTTCTGTGGATAACATGAAAAAATCATTATATATTACTAATATATTATAGTACTTAAGCTGAAAAAGTTTTAGTGCCCTGCTGGAAGACATCTTCTGTAACATTGTGAATGTGTAACTTACCTCCACTGAAGTTAGTTTTTCATCATAGTCTAGTCACTGATAAGAAAGCTCATCCCATGGACAGAGAGGTGTTATTACTGCAAGTTTTAAGGTATTATTACTGCAGTTTTCAGGCTGCAACATGAAATGACCTTTTAACATTTCTTTTTCCTTTCCATAGGATATTGAAGTCTTTCTCCAAAGATCCAAAGAAGCACAATCAACTAATGGGGAAAAAAATAGCTGTGAAGACGTCAGTGTATGAAAAATTGTTGTTCATGAACACTAAGAAATCTTTTTTTTTATAGTTTGTGTAACTCTAGTCCTCTCTTTCATGATGGAAATTTTTTTGTTTATTGTTGTGAGAGCAAAATCCCATTCCAATTACACATTTTCAGTCACATTAAATTAAAAAAAATAAAACAAAACAAGAAAACCACCACCAAGGAAAGTTATGGTTTGCTCATCTTAAATAGTCTGATTATATTTCTAAATAAAATTCAACCAGTTTCTGAACTGAAATAGAGCTGATAAGTGTGTTCTTTAAGATTTGGTTTAAGAAAAGAGTATGTCCAATTCTTCTAAGTGCACTATCTATTCACCTTTTGTTATAGGTATAATTAATTAATTAATTTTCAGTGAATTAAATGTTGTAATCAATTAATCTTTTTAAACATGTTGCAATTCAGAGCTAATAAAATCAGTAAATGAAGACAGTGTTTTCTCTAAGAACAGGATAAACTGCCCAAAGGACCTCACATGCATGAAAACAGAGTGTTTGTAATCCACTAAGAGTCCTTTTCTTATTCACACAGTGCATTCCAGGGTACCTTACAGTCCAGACACATATTGCATATTTTCATGTGTGATAGGTATTTGTCTAAAAATATCTATGGCCCACCATGACACCTAGAGAATGTTGACTTCTGTAGCAGATTAAGCAGAGTCTTGTTCAAATGCTCTCCTTATTTACAGCTGAAGTGGTTGTTTATTTTTCTATATCAAATCTGACTCTTGCTGGTTTTCCTGGAAGTTTTTCTGGAATAGATTTTGAATACATTTTCTTGTTAATAAGATATTTAAGTGTAGTTTTTTCAACTTTGGCATTCTCTTGTGTCTAGTGTTGGCTGACTGTAAGTTGATAGGAAGTATTTTTTTCGTGGAACTTTGTGACATACATTTCAGAACTCTCTTTGTAATTAATCCCCCAGGAATTAAAAATGGAGGTGTCTAATAAATTATCAGTTTTCAGTATTCTTCTGATCTACAGTGTCAAGTTTTCTGAAGATTTAACATGGGAAGCTGGTGATTATCTGTGACAGTCTGTGATAATTAATGGGAAGCTGTGATTATCTGAACTCAGTACAGGGTCTGATTTGTAATCTGTCAGCTGCCCAAGATTTCAGCAAACCTTGGGCATTCTACATTGTTTTAGTAGCTTAGATATGTTATTAATATGTAAGTAATTGCAAGATGCCTACTTGTATCTTAACACTGCTCCTTCATTCTGGAGTATATTTTTTCTGCATTACCCTGGTAAAAATTGCACAAAATGTTTAAAAGTTCTTTTCCCTGGTTTGACTCAACAAAAGTATTAAAATATATGATGGTCTTTAAGAATACAAATAATCCCATTGAAGTCATCTAACTCACAGGGAACCACAAACCTTTGTGCTTTGCTGAGAATGCTATCTGCATGGAATATTTTTACGTATTAATATGTCTCTATTACTTTTTAGCCGAGAATGCATGACATAGTATAGTACCCACATAACATTTGCTGACATTCCATATGAGATTTCTAGATTGCCTTCTTGAGGTATAAAACAAATAAAATCTATATCAAAAAAGCAGCAGCATACAAAAAAAGAGAAAGTGTCATAGTTATGGTTAGACAGTAACTAACTGACCAGATAAATAAGTTTATCTGGTAATAAATATTTTTTAAGATTTTAAGAACCTGATGTCAATAATGACAGGTTTATTTCTTTGTTGATTAAAGACAGTCACATTTTGAAAGGAAAGTCTAGAGGTAGCAGATCAAAGCATCTATTTGTGATATATGAGTCTCAGAATAGAACCCACTGAGCTTATCAATTCAGGCAAAAAATGTTATGTCTCTTCACTCTACATTTGTGCTAACCACACCAGCACAGAAACAGATGTAACTTTGTTGTGCCCCCGCAAACCATGCTAAAACCTCAACATCCTTGTTTTACTTGTGACAACAGACTTTATGATGCATACAAATTAATCTGCTATGTTACCAGAATAATTTCTTTACATACAATGCACAATTTGGTCAAAGTTTCATCCCCAGTATTTTTTAAACATAACATGTATATACTCATACAAGAATTTGGCTTTTTACTTTTCATATTAAAATGTTACATGGATAAAAAAGAATTGCAACCTAGTTCTCTGCCTTTTGCATGTTTCATAATCTTTAAATTGTTTCTTTTTTTCCACATCCAGTTTCTTATTAAAACACAGCTTTATTTAGTAAGTGTTAAATTCTGACTTTGCATAGTGGAGATCTCCATGTGAAAATAAAAAGGTATTCTTTTCAGAAAGCCTTGCCTACAATTCATAAACCTAAGTGACGGAAGAAGGAGCTTTGGCTACTGGAAATCATAAATTGTTGTTTACATAAGATTCTTCAAGTATTACTCCTTTGACATACGCTGTTTATATATTTTACCTATGACCTAGAATGGGACATAAAATCATTACTGATAAAATTAAGTGCAGATTGTGTTTGAAATGAAGTGCAGATTGTGGAGCAGTGTCAAGTAATACCAAGTGAAGTGGATTGTCTGAAGTGTCAAGCTTCATGCAGTGAGCACCTACTCCTCTGTGGGAAAAGCAAAGGTATAATTTACAAAGCAGAGAATGTATGCCCTGACAATTGCAATGTATTTTTGTCAACAGTTACTACTTGAGTATAGCTGAGTATCACAAGAGTTATTCAAGAGATTTTGAGTTCCCAGCCCAGCTGCAACCCAGACATGAAAGAGGTCCTTGTTTTTATGAAGAAGGAATGCTGAGTAGTTTTGCATTCAGATGTGTCAGGAGAGTTACTGTTATAACATGTTCAGCTTTCATAGCTACACTTCAAGCAGGATATTGGAAACTAGGAAGTATTCAGAGAATAATGTCAAGAATTATAGGAAATCATATTTTGTGTAAAAAAAATTTGAGGAACTTGGTCTTCTCACTTCACCAAAGGAGAATTTAATGGGGTTTCAAGTATGATTTTTACAAGAATCCATGTAAGGCATCTTCATCCTGGTAGACACCATCTAGGTTCAGTGGGTGGAATCTTTGGCTTCAAAATAACAACTAGATCTTTAATAGGGAAGTAGATGAACTGTTGAAGCAACTAGCTAAATGCACTAATTTTCTCAGAACAGAGTGGTAAAATCAAGATAGATAATTCTTTTAGATACAGTTTCTGACAGGAGCTGAAAGAAGAAATAACTGCCCATTTGATATTGACATACATACTTAAAAACGAAACCTGAAAGATTAGTTTGGCTTTCAGTTAATTGTATGCAACATGTTTGGTCTTGCTTTCACACTCAGCTTTCTTTTAATGTTCTGTTTACTCCTTAACTTCACTTTTGCTTGGTATTCTTGTGTATGCTGCATAGAAAATGCCTGGAAATGCTTTAGAAAAGATGCAAGGAAGCTTATATTATCAATATACTCATAATAATTAAAATTAATTGTATTCTATGCCTGCAAAAACCTTTTTTCGAAAAGCCCAATGAACCAAAAGATGCTGCTGAATTAGGATGTTTTTTATACTTTTGTTAATTTGCATAAAATCACTGCATAAATCAATCTCAACGTTTCATTCTGTATAGAATTCAGGCTCCATATTAGTCTTTTTCAGGGCCATGATCCTTTCCTTTATATAAGTAGAATCCCTTCAGATTTTTTCCTCAGGAAGCAGAGTCTAGTACAGGAAAATTCAAAGTGTTGCAAGCAACCAGAACAATTTTAAAGACAGTTTTGTTTTGTTATTTTGCTTTAAAATGTGGCTGTGTGATGTCACATTGTCACTATAATAGCAAGAAAAGTTCCTCAATCTGCTCTGTGGTCCTTACCTCAAAATTTCCACTGAGCATGAGGTTCAGACATGGTTTCTTTTTGTATTCTTCATAAGTGAAGCCAGCTGTTTTGTTAAAAACCTCTTAGCTCTGCTGAATTTTCTGACTGTGTGAAGACAGCTTAAGAGAACCTCTCCAAACCATTGAAAGAAGAATAGAGTGATAAATGGAGTCTGAAAATCAAGCATACTACACAAACTTCTTTGCAATGTTATAGTTATGAAATTACAGCAACATCAATCAGGAAAGTTCAAAAGTTTCAATACTGTTCACTTTATCAGTAAAAACTACCTGGTTTGCTACTGCTTTTATTACATGTAAAAGATTCTATAACAAATATGCTTATTTGTAAGTAGAAAAGCAATTGAATTTAATTCCCAGTTTTACAAAATGTCCTTGATAGTGGGAAATATAGTATTTTCTTTAAAATTTAATTTAAGTATAATATGTAATGAAAATTCTGCAATTCAAGATCTCATCACAGGACATCCCTGCAAATTCAAGAAGGAAGGTTCTAAAGGCTGCCCCTCTGGCACAGCCTCTCATAATGATGATTGCTGGAGGGTTTCTCTCTGGGGAGCAGCTGTGCTGACAAGAATCTGGGGATGTTGGTGGATGGCAAGCCGAACACAAGCCAGCAGTGTGCCCTGGCAGCAAAGAGCAGCCTTGGCATGTGTTAGCAGGAACACAACTCACAGTAGACTGAGAAAAGTAATTACCTTCTAGCAATTAGCACTCATCATTTTTACAATGATGAGTCCAGTCCTGGACTTCCCAATACCAGGAAAATCTCAACACTTACATTTAGGATGCATCCCATTCGCATTCAAGAATTTTCATTCAGCACTTCACCACTGCATGGCTTCAGGGGCAATTCTTTGGACATCCTTACACTTCGTAATAGCAGAGTTTTGACTTAGTAGCATAAAGGCTTGACAAGCTTCTAGCTCACGACTGTGCTAGGTTAACATAACAAAAGTGATTGTCTGTACTTTGTGAAAAACTTGTACTTATCTTGCACTATGAATGTCATACTTGTTAATTAAAAAGTAGCAGCAGTACTTGTCAGTAACAAAGGATGTGCCCACGCACGATTAGTTTAAATAGTTTAAATTGGGCAAACCCTCTGTATTTCCTCACTTTTCTCATGACAGATGTTCACCTTTTCTTTATTTCCAATACATATATATATGCACATATATATATACATGTACATATCTATACATATATGTGTATATATACACATACATATACACACACTAAATACATAGAGAAAGTGAAAGCTTTCTTGCCTAATAGATAGAAGTGTGTTTTCATGTGAGGAAGTTTGATTACATCCTGGTTAACCATGAATTACTGCTTTTCTAGCAAATGACATTCAGTCCTCAGGATTATTAAAAAAAATAAAATTTAAATGTATTATAACTGTTGAACTCATAATCCAGTCCTTTGCAGAACTTCACATATACTGTAGCTATGATAAAGTACATTTAGGAGAATGTCCTGATCATAGCTTGTCCTGTGGAAATGTTTCTACTTTTAGATAAATAACATTTAATTATGTCAGTGTAGGATTTTTGTTGGGCATTTTAAATTTGTTACTGGAAATAACAGCATGTACAAAAATGAAATCAGTATTCCCAGTATTTTAAAAGCTGCCTGTATGGAAATCTCTTGGAACTGAAGGTTCAGTGTACTCAACCCTTGATTAAACATACAACAAAGCCTTGCAATACCATGACAACTGACACTTAGATAGTACATGTTGCAACTGATTTAGTGTCATGTTTTCCTCTTTAACCTCACAATGATTAATAATGACACAATGAAACCAGAATGGTTTAAAACTGGATATGTAGTTTACATTGTTACTGGGAGGAAGCCTAAAAGAGAAGAGGCAAGGTCTTGTGGTTAGAGTTCTGCAGTAACGTTATGTCTGAGAGAATAGTAGAATCACAGAGCATCCTGAGTTGGAAGGGACCCACAGGGATCATCAAAGTTCAGCTCCTGGCCCTGCACAGAACCATCCCCAAGAGTCACACCATGTGTCTGAGAGCATTGTCGAAACACTTCTTGAACTGTCAGGCTTGGTACTGTGACCACTTTCCTGGGGAGCTGTTCCAGTGCCCAGCCACCCTCTGGGTGAAGAACCTGTTCTTGGTATCCAACCTAAACCTCCCCTGACTCAGCTTCAGGCCATTCCTTCAGGTCCTGTCTCTGGTCACCACAGAGAAGAAAGAGATCAGTGCCTGCCCCTCTACTTCCCCTCATGAGGGAGTTGTAGACTGGGATGAGGTCTCCGCTCAGTCTCCACTTGTCCAGGCAGAATAAGCCAAGTGACCTCAGCCACTCTTCACACAGCTTCACCTCCAGACCCTTCACCATCCTTGTGGCCATCTTTGGACATTCTCTAATGGCTCAATGTCTTTTTTATGTTGTGGCACCCAAAACTGCCCTCAGAACATGAGGTGAGGCCGCCCCAGCCCAGAGCAGAGCAGGACAATTTCCTCCCTTGCCCGGCTGGCAATGCTGTACCTGATGGCCCCAGGACAGGCTTGGTCCTCCTCGCTGCCAGGGCACTGCTGACTCGTGTTCAACTTGCTGTCAATCAGGACC
>VZRZ01006029.1:0-65950 GCA_013398175.1 Climacteris rufus | reverse complement strand
CCCTCCCCCTCCCCCCCTTTCCACAGAGCTGCTTTCCAGCATCTTCTCCCCCAGTCTGCCTGTACATTCAGGGTTGCCCCATCCTGTGTGCAGAATCCGGCACTTTCCCTTGTTAAACTTCATACGGTTGGTGATTGCCCAACTCTCTAATTTGTTGAGGTCTCTCTGCAGGGTCTTCCTGTCTTTGAGGGAGTCAACAGCTCCTCCCAGTTTTGTATCATCTGTGAACTTACTTAATATCCCATTGAGTCCTGTATCCAAGTCATTTATGAAGATGTTGAAGAGAACTGGGCCTAAGATGGTGCCAAGTCAAGTGAAATGTAAAAGGAGGTGTCAAAACTGGCTGCAGGTTAATGACCCAGTTCAGACACTGTAATCTTGCTAAAACAATGAGAGGCTGGCAATTTTTCTGCAGTATACATACATCCTTAGGAAACAAAGTACAGTTTTCTGAAAAATACCCGTTTTTTACTCTGCCATTGACAAATAGAGAAGTCAATAGAAGGTTTCAGCCTTTTTTTCTAAAGGATCTCAAAGAATCCATAGAAGCATATTTTCCTAATTTTCAGAGATTCACATTAACCTCTTCAGGTTTTCTGCTTAACATTTCTAGCAACAACTAGCTTTTTCTTTAAAAGAAATGTATTTGCAGTACCTCAGCCTACTTGGCTTTTCTTCTCCCCCACCACTTCCTTTCAAATTGGTTGAATTTGATGAGCTCTCTGAAGCTTAGCCCATGGCATATTTTCGCCTCTTATTATCTGAATTACACATGCTATTCGACAGTCAGCACAGCTTTATTTTTTCCCCAAGCAAACTATTCTAGTTTGAATTGATCTTTCTTTAATCTGGTTCTAAAGAAAAGAAGAAAAATCTCTGTGTTACTTCCTTCTTCTCATGCTTGTTTGTAAACTCAAATGGTTAAAATGCAAGACTCCTTAAAAAATCCAAAACTGAGCAAAGGAAGGGCTAGGGTGGCTTCTCAGAAACAGATGAATTAGAAGCAAGAAAGGCTTCCTCTTCTCTACCACTACCCACATCTGAACACACAAACAACAAAAACAATGGTAAGGTAAGGAACAAAATGAGGACAAACTCAAAAAAGAGAAAAAAAGAAAAGAGCTGGTACACAGATAAAATCAAAGATTGTTTCCTATAATGAGTTTGTTTTGGAGTATTTATATTCGTAAGGTGAATTTTTGTCCCTACTAAAATCAGTGGACTATTTTATTCTGATTTCAGACTAAACCAAGTTTACATCTGGAGGCTGACCTTTGACTGCAAGAAACTTCATCTCAAAGCTTTCAACAAAAAGATTAGTAATTACTCTTGACAGTTTTTAGGAAAGTGTTCATTTATAATTGCAAAGGAATATGAGAAAGAGCATGCGGAACATCAGACACTGATTTATTTTAACTCTCCAATTCTAGAAAACATTCTACTCTAGTTCAGGTTGAATTCTATCTCCATGGTCCAGTGGCTTTGTTATGCTTTGCATTCTAACCTGAAAAGCCTTATTTCTTTTGGAAGCTAGATAAAATACCACATGTTTTCTTGGTCTTCATTTTATACAGAAAAAAAGAGTTTTGATGCCTCTCCCCCTATGTCTGTATGGACTTTTCTCTGCATTAATGAGTTCACATTCTGGAATCAAGCATCTCAGGTATCTGGTCAGACTGTACAGTGTAAGTTTTGTTAAGCCTATCTAGAAATCAGTTATTAACCATTCTTCTCCCACTTTCTATTCCAAATAAATTGCTAACAAAGCTTTCTGGTTTGTTTTTAATGTAAAAAAGGCAAATTACAAACAAATAGGTTACCTTCCCTTCCCTTACAAAGGTTTAAAACACCCTTAGAAAATTAGTGAGCCCATATTATTGCAGAATATGGATGCAATTTTCTTTAAAATATGCTACTGACAGTATCTATGCTCTTCTCGCACTGAGGGGCACTTGCAGGATGTGCCATTTGGGGTATTTATGTTATACTGTATATTTCTTCATTGATTAATACCTGTCTAATAATACAGTATAACTAGAATAAGATTGATTTAGTATCTTGCAGCTGCAGCTTAACTTTACTAATTCCCAGTGAAGACTTTTGATTCTGACATGTAGAAGTCTAGCTTATAAATACAGGAATGTATTATGAGATCATTATTCTTAGCATTTGAACACTTGAAGGCAAATTATTTAATGTATGAAACCAGTTTAATTCATTGCTGGTGGGTATTGCAGCTGATCTTGATCACATTAATGCTCTTGGTGGTTTAGTTATGAAACACTGAGCTCACATCTGTGTTAGCTTCACATATGCATATAAGTGGTCTAAGCACTCTGAGTTGGAGAACTGGCTAAGCAGTTAAATGGATTCAGGCATTGTAAATTGGGGTTTCACTTGTCCTTTTTAATCTACAGGTGAGTGCTGACACCAGTACTGAACAAAGTTACATGCTGTATATTTAGAAATGCAAACTCAATCTCCCATAGCAAAGATTTACAAACCCATACATTAAATCATGTAGGATTGGATTTGTTTAGCAGGAGTTGCACAGTATATTAGAAATATTTTATCAGAGATTTTCAAGATAACGTTCTTGCATTGATGTTTCAATGGAGCTTGTTCTGTTAAACTACTCCCCTTGAAAAGTCTATTAAGCACAATTGAAAGTAGTGTACACCATACAGAGGCCAGACAGATTTTGGGCATGACTGGCTAAACGTTTTGTTAATTTCTATTACCATAAAAGGTTTTGCACATTAAATACTTTGCCTTCATGTAAGGAATGCCCATGTTTTCTGTAGTGAAGTGCATTCCTCTGTTTAAAGACTTGTATGTGTCAGCATCAAAAGTATTGATGAGGAATTAATTAAGCAGCATCTGTGAGATAATAAATCAACCTTGTTCTAGTAGAATTGCATTATTAGAGAGGTATTAATCAAAAAAGGAACATAAATATTCGGTAAGCACAGCTTGCACACAGATGATTTAGGGAAACAAAGGCATGTTTAAGGGTTTAGTAAGGGGAGAATCTGTATACCTAAAAAGAAAATGTCAATATACTTTTCTTATTGTTTCTCTTTAGCCAAAGAATGCATGAGTATGAAAAAAAAAAAAAAAAAAACCACTTGGAAAGACTGCAATACTTTTGTAAACTAATGAATAAAAAATTGCAAGTTTTATATTGCTGGGTTTTTTTCTGTGCAAACAATGAATATATTGGAGAATTTCCTGGATGATATCCACCTGACTGATAAAGCAGTTGTATTCAGACAGATATATGATTGAAATACAAAGGTAAATGATTTTGGAGGAGGATATACATAATCACATTTCTAAGGAAAGGCCTTTGCTGTATGTTTACTCACTTCTATTTATAAGAGCCAAATGTGGTATGCTGACCTGAAACAGAAGATGATGTTCTCCCAAGTTCCTCTGGCTTTCTCAGTTATTGTTTTGACAGGTTTTGCATCTTCTGCTCTAGAGCCACATTTCACTAAGCAGGACACTGTGAGCTGACCTAATTTAATCTGAGTAGGCTACACTTCTAACAAACGCACAAACATAAGCTGACCTAATTTAGGTCATCATGTGTTACTGTGGCTAAAAGGCCCTGCATTAAATTGATTGTCATGGTTATTTAAATGTGAAGGGCTTTGCAAACTTTTCGGATAGACAAAACAAATGAAATTACTGTCTCATTAATTGCCATAGCAGCAGAAAATCAGATACAATCATTTACATATTTGAGTTTAACCCACGTTTTAAACATTTGAATTATCATCAGAAAACACCATATCAGGTCAGTTTTTTTCCTCCCATCTGAAAAGATGGCAAAGATGCAAATTGTCAGACTAGTGCAGTGCTGGAGGACCTCGTCAGCCTCCATTTCAAAGTCTTGTGTGGTTTTTAAATGCAGAATCAATAGCGTTAATTAAATAAATAATTTTTTTTTTTTTACATAAATTCTTGCCTTCCTGAATTCAGAAAGGGCAAGTATGTCTCTGCCTCTTCAGAGGGTCTGTAGCTGACTGTGGAGGATTAGACAGGGCATGAAGTTGGTCCAGTTAACCTCTTCTGTTAAAAATATTTTTTTTTAAAGTGGTGGTGGCATTGTAATGGAAAGCTATGATTTTTTTTCTTCAACTCTGGGGGAGGGGAGGGGAGGGATTAGGGGAGGGGAAGGGAGTGGAGGGGAGGGATTAGGGGAGGGGAAGGGAGTGGAGGGGAGGGATTAGGGGAGGGGAAGGGAGTGGAGGGGAGGGATTAGGGGAGGGGAAGGGAGTGGAGGGGAGGGATTAGGGGAGGGGAAGGGAGTGGAGGGGAGGGATTAGGGGAGGGGAAGGGAGTGGAGGGGAGGGATTAGGGGAGGGGAAGGGAGTGGAGGGGAGGGATTAGGGGAGGGGAAGGGAGTGGAGGGGAGGGATTAGGGGAGGGGAAGGGAGTGGAGGGGAGGGATTAAGGAAGGGTTAAGGAAGGGGAAGGGGAAGGACTGTTTTCTTGCCAAGCACTAGATTCCATTATCACCTGTGAGAAGTGAAACTTTTCAAAAGACAGAGATTTTCTTATGCAATTAAATAACTGTAGAGTGCTGATCTATGAGAAACATGCAGACCACAGTCATTCATTCCCAACACGTACAACCAGCAGCAGGTTGCTTGCATGCTAGTGGCTCATTAGATAAAACAGTTCTAGCACATAAACCACAGGCAAAAGTGTCACGTTGCACCCACACCTATATGAACCACTTCTGCTTCTTTGAGGTAAATAAAAAAAAAATCTACCTAGGCAAATGTTTTTTCAGAAGTACTTTTGTTTATTTTTGCACAACAAAACAGTCTGTTAGATAATGTGTTTAAATGAAGACATGGAACAAAACATGCTAACATTAATTTCTGTATCTCTTTGAAGATGGGAAACCTAGTATAAGAGCTGTTTTAGTCAAGGTAGTAATATGGAGCTTGCTGTCTGAAATAGCTGTCATGGATGGTGCTTTCAGCTGTAGTAAATTCTTGCAGCAGATTTGAAGGCACTAGATTTTTGTGGTTTTACAGCAGATGGAAGACTTCAAGAGTAAATTGCATGACAAACGTCATTAGCACAGTTATCAAATCCATGACTGTTTGTAGTTACTGAAATTATTATTTTCAAATATTTTTTTAAAGAAAGACTTAGCTCTTTTCATCTTCGCCAGGCATTCATAAACTGATCTAGAGATGTGGCAATTTACTCATGACTCATAAACTTAATTTAGGTTTTGGAATAAGAATTTTGAGTTTGCACGTATCAGTCCTACATATTTTTAGTAATTTGAGTGGATAATGCAGCTGTTTGTAGCAACTAAACTAGACAGCAATTTTCAAATTGTTATATAAAAATATTACTCCTACAAGTATTTGTCAATAATAGATGAAGAGAGGTAGAAAGCTACACAGGTCAGCTGTTGGAAGCTATCCTGGCCTCACTGGTGTCTGTGGCAAAATCCCGTTTGTGCAGGAAGTCACCCCCTTGCTGCAGTGTTCCACTGCTTCTGAGCACAGGAAGCAACTTTTATGGATCTTGATCAGCAACAACAAATCAGTTATCAAGTCTGTTTCTCCTTCCAAAAGCTCTGTTCTGAAGCTTTCTAGCCCAACTAAATAATGAGTTCAAACCAGTTAAAGTTGTGTAACTCTCCACAGTTCCCAGTGCTGGTATCTTCTCTGTTTCTGGCTAATGCTGAACCCTCTGTTTCATCAGCAGCCTATTCTTACCTTGGAACAGAGAGGTTTAGATTTCAGTGCACATGAAGTGTTGGTAATTTTTGTATGAGTAAGAACAGTTTAATAGTATTCAGGACTATAATAAACTTCTCAATCTCTAAGTATTGGCCCCACTACATAAACAGGAAAGCATAGTTTTTTGATAACTTCCTATCTGAACACCATTTGCTCATTTGCATGTGCATATGACTCAATTGTCAGGAAACTTCTAGATTCTGCATGTGTTTGTTAAAACATCACTTCTGTCACAGCATAAACCACTGTTAGATAGCAAAGGTGCCTGGGGCAGATAAAGTACACCTATACAGGACCCAAAGCTGCGTATTTGTGGCTGAGACAGAATGTGGCTGTGTGCTGTTCTGATTCTCGGTGCATTTTCCATATTATATCCCCTGTTGCCAGGCTCAGTTGTGTAGTGAAATCCAGAGTTCTCATCATGGTTTTACTCCAATGAGCAATTTTAGGGAAAATAAAGTGAAACTGATGTAAAAGTGCAAATGTAAAGTTCTCAAGATCAAGAAAGCACTTTTTTTTTTTTTTTGGTATGGCCTTTGTGTGGTTTCAGAAAGGAGCAGAAATGAAAGTCTGCATTATTGTTATTACTTTCTAAGTAATAGACTTTCCCAAACACAGTTTGACAGCGACTTCACTGGAAATGTATATTCATTAATTTAGAGCCTTCAGCTACTAATTACTGTTAAAAAGATTGCCTTCATGAAGACTCCAGTAGGGCAGAAGCACAAAGCCATGAAGCTCTGTTTAAACATTGGTGCTCTTTCCAATTTGCTTTCCTTACCAACAGTGTTCAGTTCCTCCTCCACGTCTCTCATCCTTTACAGGTATATAAATTTGATGGACAAGGGGGCAGAAAAAAAAGGGTTGCTAAAGGATCAGGATGCTACCAGGATTCACAGTTCACATTGCAGAGTGAGTTTCCTCTCTGTGAAATGAAGTTAGTGTTTTCTTATCTTAAAAAGTAAGATTTTGTGGGGTTTGTTATCAATAGCTCCAAATCAGTGTGCTGTAAATAGCTTGATTCCACTCTGTTTTTTCAAAGCATGCTTGTGATGGTGTCTACATCCTCTTTGTTGTGAGGCTGAATTTAACTGCAAGAGAGTGCAGACAGAAATCAGTACTCCTTGTGCATAGTCTAAGTCCTAAGCCAACATAAAATTACTCCCAGTTCTGGGCATTTCTCCAAAATGTTTTGTATACATTTTCCCTTAACTGTCGAATGATGATCCACAATAATCAACAAAACTGCCCTGTGTAGCCCCATAGTTAGGCAAAGGACTGTGAAATGGAAGGAACAGTATTCTGTGTAAGAATCAGTGGACAGTCCTTTTCAAAATAGTTGCTTAAAGTCAAGAGCAGAAATCCATTTCTAGATACTCAAATACATGATCAACCATTCAGAGGTAATTATCAGCTTGTAACAGATAAATGTAAGGTGTTGATCAGCTGTGAAAATCAAGACAGAATTTAAGTAACACAATATGTGTCGTGGGAGTTTTGAAAGCTTCCCAGTGACTGAGAAACACAAATCCCACTGAAATGGTTTTCCCCTTCTCTTTTACTGCATTACTTTGAAAATATTTTCCTTGAGTGGGAGTTAAACAGGATGATACCACTTTGAATTTTCTTTCCCTATAATAATCAGAAAGCTGAGAAATTTAAATGTAACAGCTGAGGAAGTGTGAAGCTGTGATTCCATTCCATTTGCAGTACAACTCCCTTCTCCCTGCAAAGTTCACTTCACATAAGCATACACAAATGATAAGAGCTTTAGCATGCAAAAAAGAGTGTTGACAGGAGAAGCCAGTAAGTGAAGCCATTGGCAAGCACTAAAACTCTTCACTGGTAGGTGAGATGGAGTTTCCAGAGAGAATTATAACATTACCCTGTACACATTTACAAATTATCTTGAACCACTAAGTGGTGTATCTGTGGTTGTTGCTATGCACTCCTGATTCTCAGTGGCTACAGCATTCAGCAGTGAAAATTTCTGGTTTTCCTTTGAGTGTGACTGAGTCCATGGAGGATGGTTTAGTAAAATTTACTGGATCTAAGATTTAAAGGGAAATGAAATATTCAGGGAATGGAAATGTACAAAGAATGAAATACAAATGCTGAAACTGACCACAGTTTGCCTAGGTGAAGATCTGGTCACACTGCACAGTTTCTGGAAAGGAGAGATGGCATTTGTCATTATGTATGCCTGGAGGGATTTAAGAGATGTAGATGTGACTCTTAGGGACATGGTTTTGTGGGGGTCTTGGCAGAGTTGCACTACTGGTTGGACTTGATGACTTTGAAGGCCTTTTCCAAACTTAGAATTCAGTGTTTCTGTGATTCTGTGGTTCTACGATTCTGTGACATGGGAAATGTTTGAACACTGATATCGCACTCTAAGTAGTGAGTTTAGTGTGCTGCTACTAGAACAGGTTACAAGCCATGAGGCACTCTGACACCCTGCCTTCTGGGTGGGCCAGCAGAAATGTCTCAGTGTCCCTGTGTCTCACCTGGCCTTTCCTACTCCTCCCAGGAGAAAGAACCTGCTCTCTTCTATGCCTAGAGGCTTCCTTCACTGTGGCGCTTGGCTCCTCCAGCCAGCTGAGTTGTGGCAAGTTGAGACCCCAGCCCACCACTCATTAACACTTCCACTTTTCCCCACTGTCTCATTGAGAAGAGTGCACTTAATGAACTCCCTTTCTACTTGCTCACAGGAAGAAATGGTGGATGCTAACAGTATCACTGCCCCATCCATACATCCATGGTCAGAGCCATCCTTCTCTGCTCTTAGTACCTTACTGATCATTTGAATCTGGGTGTCTAACAAGCGTGCATTTCAGCAACTGCCATCTTTTGTGCTTTCAGTTTCTTTGGCTGCTCAATATTCAGAATTTTCCTTCCCTCCCTGTTTTTAACTTTTTTTCCCTTTCCAAGGTGAGCTGATTTGGTGCAGACTTCATTTAGCAGAACATTCTGGCTGCTAACAGAGATCATTTGACCTGTGCCTCCCGTGGCAGTCATAGTTTGACTGCTCTGAGCCTGGGCTCGTGTTTGCCTTCAAAAGTGAAACTAGGGTAGGTAGGTGTGTTTCCATGTTTGAACAAATAATCCTCAGGCCAAGGTCACCAAAAGCTTCGGCAGCCTGCACAACCTGTAAGCAATCCATGTTTATTGTTTTTACCAGCATTGCTTCCCTTCCATATCAGGGAATAAGTTCATATGACCGACCAATTTCTGACTAACTTTGACATTTTCTTGACTTCTACAGTATTTAACTCACTGTGGAGTGAAAACTAAGTTAAAAAGTGTGTTGTGTACAAAACTCAGTGCCATTCCTGCAAATCAGACAGCAGTATGTAATTTTAATCCATACCCATGGTAGACAGTAAGAGCCAGCATACACTTGTCTTTCCTGTATGCATTATAGTGGAGACAAATCAGCTTTATGTAGCAATAGGAACTTCTGGATAATACTGTTAGAGACAGGGAGCTGCTGCAGGAGATGGGATGGAAGGAGAATTACCCAGCCCCTCTGAGGGTCTGTTGGTGGCTGTCTCCTCCTGCAGCACATGCACCTCCGCTGACTGCAGAGAGATGTTGCCAGCAGAGTTGATATTTACATCCAGTCACTAGTGGAGTGTCTCAAGGCTCAGTGTGGGGTCAGTCCTCTTTAGTATCTTTACCAAAGATCTGGACAAGGGGATTAAGAGCACCCTCAGTGAGTTCACAAGTAACACGAAGCTGGGTGGGAGTGTTGATCAGCTGGAGGGCAGGAAGGCTCTGCAGAGGGATCTGGACTATCTGGATCAATGGGCCAAGGCCAATGGAGTGAGGTGTAGCAAGGTCAAGTGCTGAGTCCTGCCTTGGGTCACTACAACGCCCTGCAGCTCCAGGCTGGGGCAGAGTGGCTGGGAAGCTGCTGAGTGGGAAAGGACCTGGGGGTGCTGATCAGCAGGGGCTGAACACGAGGTGGAATGTGCCCAGGTGACCCAGAAGGCCAAAGGCACCTGGCCTGTGTCAGCAAGAGTGTGGCCAGCACAGTGCCCCACTGTGCCTGGCACTGGTGAGGATACACCTTGAATCCTGTGTTCAGTTTTGAGCCCTTGCAGCAAGAAGGACAATGAGGTGTTGGGGAAAGGTCTGGTGCACAAGTCCTGTGAGGGGCAGCTGAGGGAGGTGGGGGTGCATATCCTGGAGAAAAGGAGGCTCAGGGGAGGCCTTATTCCTCTCTACAACCACCTGAAAGGAGGTTGTGGCCAGGTGGGGTTCAGCCTATTCTCTCAGATAACTAGAGAAAAAGGCCTCAGGATCTGCCAGGGGAGGTTCAAGTTGGACATCTGGAAGAATTTCTTCATATAAGGGTACTTAAGCATTGGAATGGGCTGCCCAAGGAGGTGGTGGAGTCAACATTACTGGAGGCCTTCAAGAAAAAAGTGGACATAGTAGTAGGTGCTATGGTTTAGTTGGCTTGAAGGTGTTCAGCCAAAAATTGAACTCGATGATCTTGAAGGTCTTTTCCAACTTTGATGATTCTGTGATACTATAGCATTGTTTATGAGGTGAACAGCAACAAAAACCTCCTCCTTGGCCTATGCTGCACTCACAGGAAGGAACAAGCCCTGTAATACTACAGGTGGGATCATCCCATAATTTACAAGAAGCCATAGTTTCAGGGGCAGTGTGTTCTGCAGTATGCCCATGTGCAGAGACCCAAAAATTGGTCAGGTCTTTTGTCTTGCTTCTCTCTGGGACAGTCCCATTCATGTGATGCTGACATTGCACAGTTCCTGGCAGACATCTCCAAAAGGACCATGCTGGTCACTCAGAACCTTTAAGATGGGTAGGACATCCCACTTCAGGTCACCTTGTCCTGCTTTTGTTGCCCTTACAGGCACAGAGAGCTGTCTTGCACTATGATTTCCAACTCTCCTTTAAATTTTGTTCTTCTACTCCGTCCATCTAGGCAACATATCTCTTAAGCCATAGTGCTAGAACTGGAAAGAAAGACCCTTTCTTTGCCTATCAGAACCACTTTAACTAATGTATTTCCTAATGACATTTAAAATTTTTAACTGTGCTGATGTCCATTCAGCCCATGCTGGGCACCCCAGATAGGCAGACCAAGCAGCTGGAAGGTTGCAGCTTGGAGGGAAGGCATGTGAGCAAGGCAAGTAACAGCCCCATGAAATTAAGCAATTACTGTCCCAAGTGGACTTTACTGAAATAGGTGTGCCAAGCAGCAGCATCACATTCCCAGAAGTCAGATTTTGTATATGATCTGGTCAATGGCGGTACTCTCTCATCCCTTTTATTGGACAGAGCTCTGAGTCCACAGAGGTAATGGCTCCAAAATGAAGCCAGGTGAGGCTGTGGCCACGTAATTCAGCAGGTGATACCAGTAAGTGGAGAAGGAGGGTATAAGCACAAGAATGTGAAGAACTGCAACAGTGACAATATCCCTGCACACAGGGATACTCTTATTGAGACTCTTATTGAGAGTATTTCTGGTTCTGAGAACTTCAGAAAAAAGCTGAAGGAAAATTTGGTGTCAGGAAGACCTGTTTTACTGAGTGAGAAGTTTAAAGCCCTGTGTTTCATTGATTTGTTTAAAAAAATTATAAAATAGTAATTTCATTGTTGACTGCAAGTAACTGCATGAGTGAGGATTTCTGATAATTTATTTTTATAAAACTAAGTAGGCAAGATCTGCTCACTGAAAGTTGTGTTTAGACAAGTTTACAGGTGTGCAGTAGTTCCCCTTTCACTTCAGGTCTTGAGAAAAAGCAATGTAATAACTCAGGCATCACAATTAGAATGGATAGAGAGTGATATTCTTTGGACAATGTTGTTCTGCAGGACAGACCACATCAGGACAGTCTCTTCTACCTTGTAAAGCCTCAGGTTACATTCACAGCACACAGTGGAGCACCTCTTGTCTGGATCCAGGGAGTGAACAGCACTCCCTGCTGATACAGCTGTGCTGACAGAGTTCTCTGAGCCCATCTCTCACCACAGAAAATTAGGTGGATAAGATCTGTGCTAATAATGCTGTATGACATCCAGCTTTCGTAACCACAGGTCTACAGAATCAGAAATGGTTTCTGTACCACCAATCTTCACTGGACTGTGAACTGAGAATACTGTTGAACCAGTTTCCATACTGCGTTGAAAGCTCAGCAGGTTTGGGAGCAGGTTTTTGGTTGTACCATTCACCCAGTTCTCCAGTTCAAATAAAATGAAATTCTCACTGAATTGGATTATATTCTTTCTAACACTCTACATTGCTGTGGTGAAATTCCCTGTATTTCTCTGGTCATTTTGCTGTTATACTTCAGGATAAAGCAAAGGAGAGCTGGAAAGGCTTGTTTGTCCCATAGGACTACACATCAGACACTCACTGACACAGCAATCCCTCATAAAGAATTGCCATGTAGATGATAATAAGGATAGTAGTGGTAATGATGATGATAATAATAATGATGATACCTATAATAATGATGATGATGATGATGATGATGATAATAATAATAATAATAATAATAATAATAATAATGTATCAGCCAGACTTCTGCTGTGCTGTGTAGACCTGCTGAACTCCACACCTGAAGCTTTCTGTTGAGCAGACACCATGTTCTACATTTCAGGCCTATGTCACATTTTGGGGTTTTGCATTATTAACACAGGCCCATTTAGTCCTCTAGAGAAAAAAAGACCAATCATCCTCACTTTCAGGGTTTAGGCTGCTTTGATCAGCATGGAGGAGGAGACAGTTAAAAATGAAACAGAAAATATGAAGCAAATAAGAATGTGTCCCTCAGGGTTAGGGAGGTGTCCAGCAGGTTTGCTTTATATTGGTGGCTCATCACTTTTGTTTCAGTGGTTGAATAGAATTCTTTGCTCCCTTCCCTGGCAGGAGCAGGGCAAAGCATTGTCTGTTGGCTTTGAGGTGGTGGTTGTGACACCCTGCCTTGGGGAAGGTAGCAGGGAAGAGCAGCTCTGTCCCTGAGCTGGCCCAAAGAGAAATGTGGAGTATGAGGAGCCGGGAAGGATGGCAGGAGTGGGAGTCAGATAACAAATGGGGATTTTTCAGCAGGAATGTAGACAGCCAAAAGCAGCCAGGAGCAGGCTTTAACATAAATTAAGAGGATTCCCAAAGGGCACAGCAGAAAGAGTAGAGTCTACTGCCGGTAGCTGGGCTGAGAGCCAGCCTGGAGAATGGGTCCTGTGTCATCCTTGACAGCACTGAAATCTGATGGAGTTTCTGCATTTCCAAATGTGAAACCATCTCTGGGTGGTTTTTGAACGCTCGGTGTGATGACAAGATGAAAACAGATCTGCATGCCAGCTCTGCCAGCTGGGGTCCTGTCACAGCCCTCTGCAATCAAGGCCGTATCTGCATATTTCTTTTTCTCCTTGCTAATCAAGCATCGTTAATGGGGAGAAAATGTGTAATTATTTTTCCCTGTTCGAGAGATTTCCCTGCCCCCACATCCGTATTTTAAAAGGAGGATAATCTTTCAGGTAGATCAGATAGATTTTCCTGTGGCTTACAGACAACAATTTAATGATATCTCAAACATTACTCCTATATGATTGGATTGACGTAGATGTAATTAGTTTTGAACATATAAACATCTCAGTGCATAAAACTTGGGCCAAACCGAATCACATTAAATATATACTTTTTTTGCTTTTCACTATATCTGTTTACAATCACTTGCAATTTAATTTTCTTGTCTGATTTTCTCAGTTCTCCTACTTTTAAGTAGGTTTTATACCAGGGAAGAGATTTAAAAACATATTTAAGTATAAGAGCATTTAAATTATTACTCTCCCCTGTGACCTTTTGTTACCTACTGTTTATCTAGTGCTCATTTGCTTAAGGTAAATGTTCTATAAAACACAACCTTAAAAATATTTTCGTGAGTTCAGCCTTACCAAAGAGGCTACATTCAACCATGGTAAATTCATCCAGTAAATTTTGTCATCCTTGTGGATAACAGTCAGCACGGCTATAGCTGCCTCTTGAGTGCTGCTTGCTAAACCACTGGAAGACTGAAATGTGCTGAGTTGTGCAGTGAGAAGTGAAGGGAACCTATGCTGACATTCAAGGCTGCCTTTGGCAGCAGGATCTACCCAAGTTGCTATCCAAGTCCACTTCACATTCACCTAACAGCAGAAAACTTGGTTTAGAAACCCATGATCCTCCTTGGAACCCATCCCTGGAGGACTTGCCTCTCCCTGAGGGGTCTCCGGAAGCAGGAAGGAGGACCCAGACATGGTGGGGTTGGCATCCAAGGGCTGCAGCACAAACCCCAATGGAAACGGTGTGAGGGGTCAAACATCATCAGGGTCAGCCTCTCGTCAGGGCTCTCAGCACAGAAGCCATGGTTCTTCCTATCCCACCTATCGCTATCTCCCTGGGGGCTGTGGGCACCCTAGCTTTGCCACAACATCTGCACTGGACACTGGTTGTGTTACCTGAAGTGTCAGTTTCCAGCGCTGTCCACCTCCAAAATGCAGGAGCTGTTGCTGGCAGTACTCGCACACTGGACAGTGCCCAGGCAGCCATGGATCATGTGTCTTCCCAAGTGGGAAAGGGGAGAAGTGAGGGGGTGCTCCCATGCTCACTGGGTGCACACTGTCCCCCACTCTCTCCCACTTACCTGGTGGTGGGGAAGCCCCACATCCAGAGCACATTAAACATAAATATTACAAATGCTATTTCAGGTTTTTCTTGCTCTTTCACACACGCCACCAGCCTCAGCTTCCTCAATATGGTTTCTCTCCATCTGTTCTGTTTTACAGGGACGTTCCATCATGTTGCCTCTGTTTACTCGTTCCCTTTTTCCTGTTTGCTAAAGGTCTACGCCTGTTTTTCATCTGAAGCTTACAAAAGAGTTCAGCTCTGAGTCATAGGCTAGTCATATACTGGAATTCTGCCTCCTACATTCCCTTGGCATTTATTTCTGGAATGGGGTCTGCATGCAGGAACACTATGGTTAGGTATTAAATATCCAAAAGCAGCCACAGCTTGTGTAGACAGAATCTTAAAGAAAGTATTCAGACAAAACTAAATCAGTTTTGTGTAATTCACATTTTGAAACCAAAGGCAATTCAAAACTCAAATTCATTAAAAAGAATGAAAATCCAAAACTTTAATTGGAAAGTTGCAGGGTCAGAATTAAGCATTTTACAGAGTTAAAAGACATTCACCACATGCCTCATTGCCACCAAAACAACAGCATTTTGGCTCAACATTGTGTCTGAAAAATGTATATGAGCAAGTACCGGTGATCTCCTATAACAGGTGCTGTCCTAGTGGGTCTCAAAAGTAAGTAATACATGTTGCAAATGTTCTTTTAGACTTAAAACAAATAATGTGAAAACAATCTAAGCTTTCATGTCTTCGTGCTTTAACTTTGGTTGTTGTAGAGAATAGCTGAAAATAATACCCTGAGCACCCTGAAGACTTAGAAACTAGCAAGCAAATAAAAGAAACATAGAACTATTAATATGACTGTTCTTGTCTCTGCTGTTGCTGTATTTGTTACTTAAGAAGAGGAGAAAAACACACTTTTTTCAGCCTATCCTGTTGTTTTTTAGTCTGATCTCAGAATATTTGAATGCCTGACAAAAGTGTACATCAGTCCCTCCTCTTTACACTTTAACCAGCAATGTTTTTCCAGCTTAATAAGTATTTTTCCCTCAGTATAACAGTCGTCCTTGCTTTTATGGCACCAATTTATGAGTCCTGGGGAAAGAAGTTCAAAGCAATTTTAAGTGGCAAAACCCGAAAAACAAAGACAGTTCAAAAGAACTTTCAAAAATTTCTTCTCTCTGTCACACATGGTTCCATTCTCCAGGACAATGTGGTGACAAACTGTATTTTCCACCCTGTGTTGCTCTCACTCTCTTCAGACCAAAGCAATTCGGTGATAAGTGAAACTCGTCTTGCAGAATAAATCCATTTAATCTCAGGGCTTTGTTCTTCAGGCTGCCTTAAGCAATACTGGCTCACACATGCTCCTGCTCTTGGCCAGCAAAACACTTCCTACAGCAGCCTGAGGCTGACCCACAGACCTATGGCTAAGGAGCTGTCAAGAGATGCCTCCACCAGGAGAAGATACATGAAACAAAGTTTATAAAGCAGGTTAAAGCAAGAAATACCAGGAAACAACAATGAAAGAAGACTTTGAATATTTTTGTTTGTCTGTCTGTTTGTTTGTTTTTTAATGTAGAAGGCCTCCTCTTCCCATCTGAAGCTGCCTGAAAGTTTTCTGTTTCCTGGTATATTTGGTTAAAAAACAAAAATCTAAGTATGAAGTCTATTTGAGCATACATATACTACAAGTTCTAATGAGGTTTTGGTTTATTACTCGCTTTAACTTTACCAAACTCTTTGCTAACAAAACAATAAAAAACCTATTTACTAAACATAGTAAAACCCACAGTTTTTAGTCTTAGGTACCAATCTGTAACTTACAAATATGGGTATTAGCATTTCAATTTCAAACATTAATTGCATTTCAGAAGTTCTGTTTCAGAGTTGCATGAATCCTCATTTCCCCTTCTGACAATTATATAAAGAAAAATCCTATAGCAAATTTTTTTACAGATTGTTTAGGGGGTTTTGCTTGTAAACATTTTGTTTCTTGAAGTTATAACTTAATGAGATTCAGAAACATGTTAAATTTTTGTAGAAAATAAATATAGTATTGAAGGGAGTAGACCTAGATTGGTGTTAAAAATCATCTTGAATATCTCTTATGGCCCATAAAGGTGAAGGAAAATTGTACCTTCCTCTCCTCCAGCTCCCCTTGTGTTTCAGGAGCTGTGCTGAGGGATCAGGTCAGGTCAGGCAGAGGGACCAGCAACCTCATTCTGTGATATAATGAGATAATTTATCCACAGCCCAGGGAACAGAGGAACATCCATGGGAGAGGGCCAAGAAACCCAACAGCTCCTGCTGCCAGCTATGACCAACACAAGAAAAGCTGCCCTCCAATCCCAGGCTGGACCATGGGTTTACCTCTGGGAATCTGACCAGGACACACCAACTGAGCTCCTCAAACACCAGGATGTCTGTATCCTGCAGCCATCAGTGTCCACATGTCCTGTCTCCAGTGCTGCACACTGGGATATTTCTGGAGGATCCACTCCATTCCACTTGTCTCCCACAGATGCTCTGGGAGTTCCCTGAATTACAGCTTTTGAAAATTGTTGATAGAAGCAAGGGATTTACTACATCTTTCTAAACAGATAATGATAGCAGATTTAAATTTATCCTTTTGCAATTTTTGGAGCCAAAATAGAATCAAAAAAACACTTTTGTGTTCTCAGGAGATTAAAAAAAGCAAGTGAACAAACAGTATAAGGAGCAAAGATAGATGCTAACATGTAGCTGACTTGCCTGACTAGTCAATAGCTGCAACAAAAGTGATAATCCAAAAAGGCACTGGATGATATGAGGGCTCAGCAGAAAGTGCTGAGGGGCTGATACACTGCATGGACAGCACACAGGTGTGCACCATAGGGCACTGAAAAAACTTCTTTTCACAGTCATGGGGATTGTAACCTGGACTTTGTTAATAGCTAAAAATGTAAGGGGGTCTAGGATGACTCAGAAGCTCCGAAACAGTGTTGGGACCCAAAGAGAGTTGGCATTCTGGTGAAGCACAGGTACATTTTTGCTGGTACATTTTTCAAAACTTACCAGTTTATAATGGAGGGGGTTTTGTTGCGGGTTGGTTTTGTAGTTGGGGGAAGGGGGGTTGTGAAACCTTTAACTAGGAGGCAGAAGCAGTATAAATTTACTTCAAGTGAAAAGTAATTCAGCTTTCTTTTAACCTCTCCTAGGTACTAACCCTTCAGCTGTCCCAAGATTTAGACTCTTAGATTTCATTTCCTATGTCCCAGATATTAGAGGAAGGCAACAAGGTGAGACGAATAGACTAAAATATCTGCTAGAAATTGAACAGCTTCTGAAGCAGAGGTGCAGAAGTAAAACAAAATGTACTTTTGCTTCAGGGTTTTTCTCTGTATTAGTTTTTTTCTTTTCATTGTGGTCCCTCTTTCCCCACCCAGACAAAATGCAGCCACGACAACATGGAAATCCCCTAAGCAGCGCAGCCCTGATAATAAGATTGTTCATGTTAAACAAAAATATTATGTCTGAAAAGACTTTTTCTTTTAGTTTGCTCCAACTGAAACAGGAAAAAAAGAAAAAAAAAGATCAAAGTGATAGCCCACTCAATTAAAAACAAGACAAATTTAAAGTGAGAAAGTGTCACTTCTGGATAGTGATCAGTTCACACAGGAGAGCCCTCCTCTAATGACATTTCTGGCTGAAAATGAGATAGAAATTATCTTGAGGGTTTCTAGAATAAAATAAGGAAGATTATTAAGAAAGGTGTTGAAATTCTCAACTAATCTTTTCTAAAGCACACAAGGGGCAGGCCTTATGGCAGAGAAATCACCAGGACCCACTCTCATTAACGGAAGTTTGGCTGCAATGTACTTTGGTCAAGCACAGAAAACTTAGGTGTGAGATATGAGGACAAATTACTGCTAAAGTCCTAGCAGCTGACTCAGAGTGAGGGAATTTCTTGAAGGGACATCATGTGAATCTGGCAGTGACACAAACAGTTCTGTAAGTGAAGTCCAACTCTTAAGCGAGGGTCAGCCAGGCCATGGTGGTGCCACCTCCAGTGGCTCCGTGGCCACTGCACCGTGTCCAGCTCCTGCTTTGTGTGGGTGGGCACAGCGGCCAGGCCGGCCCCTCTCCTGTTTGTGGGTGGGAGGCATCATAGAGGTCTGCTGAGCAGATACCTACCCTGCCTCAGCCTGGGCTTTCTTTGAATTCAGTGGAGAGGAATAAATTAATTTAGGGGTTTCGATTTCATCTTTTTAACATCTGTGTTAGGATGAATGAACCCTGCTCTTCACTGGCCAAACAGCAGTGAAGCATGAAGAGTTCTGACACAGCAACACACAGAGCAAATGCCTACACATTGGTCAGTGAACCCTGACCCATCCTTCTGTACCTGCCTAGGCTTAGTGCACCTGCAGGGAATGCTTTGTTTGGGAGCCCCGGGGAGGCTCCACAGGGAGAGGCTTGATACAGATATTGGAGATATCCATCTTCGAGGCAGCCTCACTGAACTCCTGCAGAAAGGGGGACATTTCTTCCTCTTAAAACTGGGCAGGGGAGCCTTGATTACCCACTGTCCCTTGCCTAGGGCAGCAAGAGACACTGCAGGACAGTCCCTGATGTCCTGGAAAGAAGGACAATTTTCTCATCATGAGACCTGAGCTTTCATCACTTTGGTGATAATTTTGAATTATTTCCTTCCAAATGAAAAAGCTGATGCTGCTTCCATATTGACCCTCCTTATTACAGTGTCATCATTTTTCTGTTTCCTTGGGTATTGCCACCAACCTTGCCCTCAGTTTCCTTTGTGCCTCCAACCTAAATATTTTTTTTGGTGTGGCCAGGGATGTGCCAGAGTTTGCTGTTCTCTTTCAGGCCCTCACCTCATCTGTAGTTAGCCACATCAGTCAGCCCTGTGCACAGCCCTGCTTTGCGCTCACATCGGTGTACTCAGCCACAGAAAGTGTGCAAAGGAAATATTTAACACCTCTGTGTCTTTCGCTTTCCGCCTTCACTTTGTCCAAAGACTGAAAAAATGTGAGATGTGCCACTTTGCTCTCAAGAGACAGGTTTTGCAGGATCAGTCTTTTCAACCACAGGTTCTTCTGGGTCAACACTGCCTTATGCAGGACTTGGCAGAATCACAGAAGGTTTTGGGTTTAAAGGGAGCTTTGACAATCATCTCGTTCCAACACTCCTGCCATGGACAGGGTCACCACATTACTCAAAGCTCCATTCAACCTGGCCTTGAACACGTCCAGGGATGGGGCAGCCACAGCTTCTCTGGGCAACCTGTGCCCTATACCAGTGCCTCACCACCCCCACAGGGAAGAATTTCTTCTCTATGTCCAATCTAAATCTACTCTGTTTTAGTTTAAAAACACTGCCCCTTGCCCCATCACTACAGACCTTGGTAAATAAATTCTCTACACCTTTCTTATAACCGTGTTTTACATACTGCAAGGCCATGATAAAATCTCCCCAGAGCCTTCTCTTCTCCAGGCTGAACAACTCCAGCTCTTAGCCCGTCTGTGCAGGAGAATTGTTCCAGCCCTCTCCTCACCTTAATGTCTTCCTCTGGACTTGCTTCAACATGTCTGCATCCTTCTTAAATTGGGCACTTCAGGGCTGAATGGAATGCTCCACATGGGGTCTCACAAGAGTAAAGAATCACCTGCTGGCAGTGCTGCTTTTGATGCTGGTAGTGAAAGGATAAACAAAAGCAATCACACTTAATGTTTCATACCTGGAAGATTTTTCCCCCTTGGACCTGTGCACCTCTATTGGGAGCAAAGTGGATGCAAGGATTAAACCATGCTCTTAGGGAAACCAGCAGCACAAATCACACGAGCTGGGTCAGGAGCACTGTCCATGACACACGCTCCCTTTCCCACTGGGCTTTACCAGGTTTGCCCAAATAAGTTGACCGGCCTGATCCAGAACATCCTGACTTCTGAAGTGGGAAGGCTGTTTCAAAGTAAAAGCACAGCAATTATCTCCACTTTGGCTTCCTGCCCGCTGCTACCAGCGCCGCTGTGCGTAGGCATGTTTACATTTCCCCCCCACCCCCCCGAGGTCGCTGTGGCAGGCAGTGCTGGGTATAAAGGAGCACACGCACCCACTGCACATATGCAGAGTGCTCAGGATGACACAGCCCAGCGCCGTGCTGAGCATTTTTGCCATGTTCCTCCACACTGCTTTTGGGGAAAGTGGTTGCACCTCAGCAGACGGTGATGGTGAGTCATTTCGTCTTCATCTTTCCACTCATGTATTATCTTGAAAAACCTCAGTTAAGAGCTCCAAAATGCAACTGTCTGGTTAAATACATTCATGTTTTAACTTCCAGTCTCTCTTTAGTGCCAGTGCCTGAAGTGGAGCTGGGGGATGCCTATTTAATTTAAGCCCCCAGTCTACTGTCCTTATAACATCGAAATCAATACGAAATAAGGGAGACCATAACTGTACGCACAGGACATGCAGGGTCAGCCCTATTAATCCTCCTGTATCTAGTGTTCTTCTGAGGAGTTGTGCCTGGGAGCAGAGAACGACTTCAGCCCTCTGCAGCCCATGGTCACTCTGAACTGCCATTAGAACGGGGGGAGGTTCTGGCTTATCTTGCGCTTGGCAGTTTCCTCCAAATAAAATGTTTTCTTGTAACTCAAACTTGACCCAAGCTGTTCCACTTAAGAAGACAAACTTTTACATTTTCTTTAAGCAGTGTCATCAGCTGTATCTGGGAGATAGTCCCAATCTCCCTCACAGCATTGCTGGTGCAGCAACTCAGCCAGGGGCTTCTCACAGCCCATCACTGACAGCATTCATCCATACCTCATCAAATAATTATAAATTAATCAACAGTTTAAATTTAGCCTTATTGTAGACTTTATGATCTCATTTAGAGAAGTGAAAATTATTTAGCAGCATCAAAATCAAATATAAAAGCATAATAAGCAGCAATAAAACCACATTTTCAGGCTGTTACTCCTTTTCTCAATAGGGAGATGAAAAATTTGATTTAGAGATTCAGTCCCAGATCTGCTAAACTCTTATTTGTCTGATCCTAAATAAACAGCAGTGACAAGACTTTGTGCACTATGCCTGAAGGACACAGGCAATCGCCCTGTTACTGGTAGTTTAGGGCTCCATTATTTGGGAACAAAAGAGAGTTTGGCTTTTAGGAGGAGAATGGTTGTGTTCTTATGCAGCCTCTCAGTTAGGGAACCTCATTTTTCCCTGGGTGTTATATGTATTATAACATGTGTATATACATAGTGGTACATACATGCAGATGTGCACAGACAGGATATGCATGATAAGTTTTTTAATTAAAGGAAAACAGGTTCTGGCTCAGAACTGCATCTAACCACCCTGGGGTTTTTATTTGCCTTTTATTCATACAACTTGCAACTGTTTAGAGCCAGCTTTGGAAAGCAGCTATAGTGATGAATGTTCAATGATACAGATTTACGGTTGGTATCATTGAAATCTTCAGGGCTTCCCAATGCCAGATATGATCAGACTTGTTTTGAGTAAATCATAATTTCCTTAGAATAAAGACAGATTCAGAAAATCCCCACTGATCAACTAGCAGCTTTTATGATTTCTTTATGAATCCCCTAGGTTTGGCCAACAATTTAAGTAATCCAGGGTAAAATCACCCATGATTGGCTTTCACTCTTTGCCTCTCCAACTCACCCTGCCTCCTGACAAAGTGCCACAGCCAGCTTGGGCATGAAGTTGCCCTTACAGGCACTCCTTTGGGCAGAAGAGGGAAGAGCTAATTGCAGCACTTGTCTCCATCTCCTCCTCTCTTCTGAGCAACACACTGCCTCCCAGGCGCTGTCCCCCAGCCTGGCAGAAGCAGAGGATGTCCCCAAAAGCCCTGAGAGAGCTACAAGTGGAGCTGAGAAGAGGCAGGCAGGGAGGGACAGGCGCACACAGGAGGCCCTGGGGTCTCTTGGGCAGGACATCTTCAGATGTCCTCCCACCTTGGACAAACTTATATGGTTTGTCCAACCCACATCTCAGCTGTCGTGGTTAAAATGGGTTCTGCCTGGATCACAGCAGCACTAGAGGTCTCACATTACTTGTCCACGGAGATAGTCAGTGCTTAGCAATGCCTTTGGTGTCATGCATTGTTCTCAGTACTGGAGGCTTTAGAGAGTAAAGCTGAAGCATGTCCTTAGCCTCTGCTAACACCCTGCTCTTCGTAAAGGCTCCTGAGATTCCTGCTGTCATTTGAAACACCCTGCTAGATGTTGTCCAAACCCAAGAGAGAACCATTTCTGTGAAGGACCTGCCATGGCTGCAGCTATGAGAGCAGTTTTTATCCCACTTTAGCATCACTCCTTCCCAAGCCATGCCTTGATTTCAGGAGAGCAAGGTTCACGGCTCTGCCTGGTCTGGGCTTCTCAAGGCAAATGTTATAATAGTCTTGTAAATTTTTAATTGAGTGAAAAGTCCTTAGCAGTATGAGTCATGTCAGACTTATCAAAACCATTCACATAGCAAACACACGTGTGTGTGGTCATTCTCAGGTTTAGGAAAGCAAAGAGGCTGAGGCTACATGCATGCTTGTATCAGACAAAAAAAATAACCCATGGAAAAACTATAGCAGAAATAGCATTTCAAGCTGCTTACTTAACACTGTTCATGAGGTGTAATTATCATATATTCTATGGTTATTATGCTGTTTCCATGAATAAGGAACCATATCATCACAATGTGAAAGTTCATTGTCTAAGAGATTAAGTCAGCTTTTCTTCCAGTGTGGCACCAAAGTTGCACTGTATTGGCTAAATATTAAATGGTTATTTCAACTGGAAGACTAAATATTTTCTTTCTTTTAATTTTGCAACCAGCCTGATAGAAAATGGATTTAAATTTCTGTAACTTTTCAGCCAACTAGTAGTGAATACTTGAAAGGTTTTTTATGATAAACCATTTATTAAAGGATGATTATCAGTTTTTTGTATTTATGCAAAATCTGGTATACATAGTTTGCATATATGGAGAGCACCAAGCAGTCTTATAGAAAGGAAGATTAGTCATCCTAATCTTTAAATTTTAATATTGCCTTGAGTATAAATAAGCAAGTCTCCTGGCAGTTGCAAATAAAATCTAAGAGAGGCTTAGAACGTGACCTATCTGTGCCTGTCAGCTTTGAGTGTATGTATCTACATAAAATATAGATGTATTTTTCCATATCAGCTTACTTGGTACACCCTGAATTTTGAATACACATATATTTTTATGTATACACATTTACCCACAAATATGCAACTGTATGGGGTATAGGTTTCTGTGCATGGGTGCCTGTGGCTCAGGGCTGCACTGGACAAGATTCTCACCTGTGTGAAACCACTGCAGGGCTTGTTCTAGAATTGGGCTGGCCTGTGTCTGTCTTGAGTATGATGGTCAAGTACAGCAGCTTTGTACAGGACCTGCCTTGTCTGTGTCTGTGTGGCTGTCTGTGTCTGTGTGTCTGTCTGTGTGTCTGTGTCTGTCTGTGTGTCTGTCTGTGTCTGTCTGTGTCTGTGTCTGTCTGTGTCTGTGTGTCTGTGTCTGTGTGTCTGTGTCTGTGTCTGTGTCTTGTATCTGTGTCTTGTGTCTGTGTGTCTGTGCCTGTGCCTGTGCCTGTGCTGCACAGGTTTTTCCCTTCAAAGCAGCAACACTGGTAGAGGACACTGCATTCATTGTCCTTCAGGGAGATCTGGGCTCCCCGAGCTGTGCTGAGAAGACCAGTGTAAATTTCTTAGCACCAGTTGCTCATAGTGATGAATGACCACTAAATCTTATCTCACATGGGATAAATCTGCCCCTGGGTTCTGGATTAGAGCAGCATCAGATGCTCCCATCCCACCACGGGTGCTGGTGACAGCAGTCCCCTTCTTAGCCTCAGCCTGCACTGCTTTTGTGTGTTTCTCTGCATTCCTGACTGACTTTTGAACTACTTGTCTTACTCAAAATCTGATTCCATATGCAAGAGTTGACTGACGTTTTTTCTGGGAGGGATTTTCCACTGGAAATTTTTCAACGGGCATTTCCCCACTCTGTTTGTGAGTGTGAGTCACTGATAACCCCAGAGCAGATATAATAAGACAAGGAGGAACAGTCTTAAACTGTAAGAAGAGAGATTTAGATTAGATATTAGGAAGAAATTCTATACTCAGAGGGCAGTGAGGCACAGTTACAAACTGCCCAAAAAGTTCTGGATGCCCTATCCCTGGAAGTGTTCAAGGCCACTTTGGATGAGCCCCTGAGCAAATTGATCTAGTGGGTGTCACCCCCATCCATGGTGGGTGAAACTAAATAATCTTTAAGACCCCTTCCAATCCAAACCTTTCTTTGATTCTATGGTTCTTTTTCTCACTGAGTCAGGTGCCCCACATGGCAAGGACATGTCTGAGGAATGGATAGCACAGGGCTGAGCTGGTGATCGGGAGTAGTTCCTTGACACAGGAAAGAGGTTTATGTATCATGACAGCTATCCTTAGCCACTGGTGAAAGGAGTGAGAGGCATTCCTGACCATAGGATCCACTCAGGGGGTCATGATATTAGCCCTTTCCCCATCCACTCGGCTATAGTGGGTGAGATTATATGAAATGAGCCTGAACTGGCAGTTTCCTCCAGAGAGGGCTCCTCTCAGAAGAATGAGTTTTTGCATCACTGACCTCATACCAAAGTGTACAGCCAAAGTGTAGGATTTTAGAGCTATGCTCTTAGTGAAATCATGATTGTGTTATTAGTCATTGAAGCAAATTTGCAGGAAGCCATGCATTCTGGCAGAAAGTCTGAGCTTTCCCTCCTGAGCCCAAATTTGTGACATTTCAGAAAGCTTTTCAGTACAATCAAAATACGGCTTAGTTGTCGCATGGCACCAAAATACTCTTGCAAGTGGGTGGACTTCACTGCCATGCAGGGAGATCAACCTTGAAAGGTGCAAATGGTTTTTAACTTTGTTTTGGACAAGGTTTCTCTGCTTCTTACAAATCAGGTGGGTTGATCCTCTTTCTTTCAGGCAGTCACATGAAGAAACAATCTCCTATACAAAGGAGCTGCAAATCAAATACACTCACAGGTTTACCTCAGTAACATCTTATGAATATCTCCTTAGGGACTCTTGGAGATGACGAACCAGACAGTCTTGACATTGATTGCTTCAGCCAGCTGGAAATTAAGGACTCCTTTAGCAGTCTGACCTGCAATTTTACCGAGCCGCCTCCTTACAACACTAACTATACCCTGTCTCTGTGGTAAGTGCTGTCAGACTGTCCTTCAGTCAACTTCTGAGAAGTGAAATGCTGAGCACTAGTGAGTCACGGTGCCACATGCTGGGAAACAGGGACAGCAAAGCTAGACAAAATCCTGTTTCAGAGTGTTTTGCCAAGTGTGAGTACTATATTCAGCGAAGAAGAAGAGTTTACTGAAGCAGAACATAACTCCCTAATAAGACAAAAAAAAAAAAAAAAAAAGAGCTGGAAGTGTCTCTAAAGGGGATTATAACATCTCCAATAGCTCTGATCTTGCCTCTGTTGTTCTGGAACACCTGTAACTATGGATATTGCCCCGCATGAACTGATATATTCTTCGTTTAAATTAAATGATATCTTAAAAAAATGTTTTTGAAGACACAGATCCTTGACAGAGAAAATTCTTTAGCAGAAGGTTAATTTTCCACATCAGAGAAAGTGCCTTTTTCTAGCTAAAGACAAAAACTAAGCTAGTGTCTCTGGACACCCAGACTTGCAAGAATACACTAGAACAAGTGCACAAATCCCCAACAGTTAACAAACACATCAGTCATCTCCACTCCCTATCAAGGTATTGAAACCCTTTCCACCTTTTTTCACTGTTGCACCTAGCTGAAGAAGGTTACATTTTTTTTCCCGAGCATACTGATTCTTTTCCCTTTTCCTGTTTTTCCTGAAACTGAAAGTTGTATAGCAGCCAACAAAGGAAGTAGATTTTTTTGGTAAATCTTTATAAACTAATCACAAATTATTAGAAATTTTCTATTTTCGTGGGACTTATTATAGGTTTTGACTGAAATTTTATGGCAATTCTCAAATATGGAAGCCACACAGATGGAAAAACAAAGCTCTGAAACTGCCATATGACTCCTTCATGGCCAGGCTGACTGTTGACCCTGTATTTGCTACCTCTTGAATCAGTAAGGTATTTCTCTTTGTCTTCACTGAGCATCAAAACCTATTATCCTACATTTGAAAATATCAGCAGTAAGATAATTTTTAAGAATACAAATATTTTTACACTTTTACCTCCAACTAAATAATTGCATCTTTTTCTTGGAAAGCTTCATGACTCTTAATGTGTTTCACATCACTTTATTATTGTGCTCAAAAACCACAAGGAAAAACACTAGCAATCTCTCAAACTCCTTATCTGCATGGCATTATTTCTTATTTCACATGGAGTCTCATTCTATTAAAGTGAAATGAACAACCAGGATTTGTCCCTTACAGTAAGTAGTCAGGTTGTAGTAAGAAATTAAGCAGAAATTAATGTTGTATCACTTTGGCCAACAGTACTAAGGAAGACAACAATTATGCCTGCTCCAATATGAAGAAACAGGACGATGCATACTTCTTACAGTTCAATGATATACTCTCAAACAGAGATGTTTGCATATACTCTGAGACAAAGAGAAGGGTCTGCAGGAGTCTGGTTGTAACTGACATTGGTGAGACACTTAAAATTTTGGATATTTTTGGATTTTTTTAAGTTAAAGGGGTTGTTGGGGGAAAAAAAGTGCAGCACAAAGCTGAAGTGTCAATCTGGATGACATAGAGGCAGCATAAAATAGTGTTGCCAGGGCATGTAGCCTGGATTGGGATATTACCAGAGTGTGGTGTTTTCCTTGCTTCAAAGCCAAACATGATTAACCCCCATTTAAAATGATCTGAATTCTGGCTTATTGTGAACTCTGCCCAGACCTGGACATAGACATAGACTGAATCCATGGGTGAAGCAGCTGTTCCTGGCTGTGGATGAACTGACAATGAGGGACATTTTGTTCATCTTTTACGAGGGATTATGCAGTTTTGGGATTGACCACCTCATGGATAGCATGAGCTCAGTAGCACACAGAACACAGGGTTGCAAGATCTCAATTTTTCACATTGTGGTGCATCCTGTTGTTTGAATGAGGTGCATCCTGCAGTGATAATTGTGAACAGTCTAGTCAAAGCCACACCAGGGACATGCCTGAGCCATGAAATAGGAAACTCAAGGGGCAGAGAGGGTCACAGAATTTACTGCTTTTGCTAACTGGTCTCATTCATGGGCTGCAGAAAAGCCTGTGTAGGACAGATTCTTCTCTGCTCTTTAGTGCCACGTTGCTTTGTCTCCCATTGGCAGTAGGCACTGCAACATCCCTGTCTTGTGAAACATTTCTGCCCTAGTCCAATAGCTTTGTAATAATCTTACCCCTCAGTTTACAGGCCAGTCTGGACCATGTCTGGTGGCCCCTACTCTAAAAACTGTGGGATCTGCATGGAAGGATTAAGTATTTGAGGTTTATAGTAGGAGAGAGTACAATTTGTGGCTATATCCTGAGAGGAAAGAGCTGAGGGCTCTCTGTTCCTGTCAGAGCTGATGTACTTACACAAGGTGAATTCAGAAAGCCTGAGTGTAACAGCCACAGGTCCCTGCAGGTCTCAAGCACACCCAGCTCAGGCTCAGCTTGGGGAGAGTCCTGAGGGCTGCATTTCAGCCTTGATTTACTTGCATGGATGGTCTTCAGCACAGTCTCCTGCAGACAAGGTGTGTGTTCATAGCAAGGGTCTGGAGCCACAGCTCCCTCTGCTCTATCTAATACTGTCAGATTTTGTCCCTTTGTCCCACTGCCCTGACAGCCAGCTACTGTCATACCTGAGCCCACTTTGTTCCCCAGTGCCCTCCTCCCACCTGGGTTTTGTCTCCATCTCAGAGTGCTGGTTAGAGGGACTGAATTTCAGGCCTTCAAACTACCACAGTGCTACCACAAGGGTGGGCATGCTCAGGAATTACTTCCCAAGACTAAAAGTCATATCCCTCACAAGGACCTTCCCTGTGGGTCAAACTGCTTCTCCAGCAGGTCAAACCAAGCCACTCTCAGGATCAGGGTGTAAGGATGAGCTGGGGCTCAGCATGAGGCTTGCCCATCTCAAGGAAGCCCTTGCCCAAGATAGGTCACCCTACAGGGGCTGTAACTCTGAGTGGAATTTTTATTTTACATTTCAAACCCTGTTTATTTTCTAGCAACATTATTCTGCTCCTGTTATATCCTGGTTTGTTGTCATTTGCAGTTAAGCCTGAAGTACCATTCGCTATAAACATCACATATGAAAGGGAGGCAAATGAATATCTCATTCGTTACTGTACACCACACTCAAGGAAGAAATACTTACAGGACAAGTTAATACACCAAATAGCCTATCGGCAGAGAGAAGGTACTTGGAAGGTAAGTGATAATGTATTGGTGTGCTCACACTAATTTCCAAAATTAAACACTATCAAAATTACCACTATCATGCAAAAATGATCAAATATGCATTTCTACAGTTCTCCATCTGAAAACTTGGAAAGCTGCAATATTTGGCATTTGGAAATTTCAGCAGTCAAAGGAAGTTTCATTCATTTGAGCTTTGCAGTGGGAAGAGAACACATAACGTGTTGAATTATTCTAAGTGTTTGGATGGTTTGCTCCTTGCAGTGGTGGTTTTGCCCTTATTTTCTTTGCTCATCAGTCAGTAAAATGTGTGACCTATTTATTTATTTAGCAAGTTTCTTCATATCCCCTTTTTCATTGAGTCCTTCCAGGCTTCCAGGTCATTCCCTGCAGCTCTCCCAGCTTCAGACTGTCTGAGGCTGCAGCTGCTGTGTACTGGATCTGATTTGCACTGCCCAGCTGCAGGGATGTCTGTGTCCCCTGTCACCAGGGCAGCCACGCAAAATCTAGAAATGATGTTTGAAAGCATGGACTACACCTGGGTTTTACAGAGGGAACACAGTGCTGTCCACAAAAATTGGATTTGTTACCCAGTGTGCAACAAGCCAGTAATTACACACTCAAGAGAGACGTTGATTGTTTGTTCCA
Source organism: Climacteris rufus (assembly GCA_013398175.1). Classification (NCBI taxonomy): domain Eukaryota; kingdom Metazoa; phylum Chordata; class Aves; order Passeriformes; family Climacteridae; genus Climacteris; species Climacteris rufus. Next base: position 36,422 of record VZRZ01006029.1, on the reverse strand, counting down.
GTTGCACAAGCCTCAGGGTAGTAATCCACAAGTATACCACACCAACTATCAAAACTTTTTACTATTAATACATTTTGGCAAAAATCTTATTAGTGTTCTTTGGCTACAGGTTACATAGTACTCTTATTAATTAGCGTGCTGTCTTCTATCAGGTAATGATGCTCTTGCATCTCATGCTAATTAGTCCACAGTCTCAGTTTTTGTCCTCCTCTGAGTTGGTGGCTCTCTTGACCTGGTGGGCTGTGAGTCAGCAGTGATGATGTGCCCCTGCTGGAATTACCTGCTACCTAGTCTGAGCTGATTCAGCACAGTCACTGAGTTGTCCTTATTAGTTTCTCCCTTATCTTGGGGGTTCTGATAAATGTCCTCTATTATGGCCCATAAATTATGCACTCTTTGTGTTGGTTACCAGTGGTAGGTATATCTTTCTTCCCAAGCTTTGTTAACCTCCCCCTAGGTCTGAGATCACTGAAGCCTGTCAAGACCCAAACCTTAACAAGGCAATGCTACCCTCAAGTAGTTTGTTTTCCTAACACCAGACAACACTTGCAGCTTGCTTACAACTACTCTCTGTTTCACAGATTAAATCTCACTTCTTGTTGATTAGGCATGAAAGTATACAGAGATCCAACACCAAAGGACATTCTTTCTTAAGGAAAAAAAATGGTTTCATGCCACCAAATACATTGAAATGAAGAGCACCAGAGCTGCACTGCAGGATTTCAGCTTCTTCCCTGTAACTGCTCTTTCAGACATTGTCTTTTTATGCTGCAAAAACGTGATTTTTTCCCCCACTCTGAGCCTTTCCAGGGAAGCATATATTTCCCACTGCAGCGTCAGCTGTTGCAAAGCACAGTTAATATTCACAGCTGTTTTCCAAGGAGCTTTTGCCTGGCATTTGTCTCTCTTCTCAATACTATCTGTACTATGTTGCTGTTTAACTAGGCTGATGCCCTGATAAGCACCTGTGTAATAGCTAGAGAGATGGAGTAAACAGCACAGTATTTCAGGGATGCACCTGATCTCACATATTTTGCTGAAACTCAAGAATAATTCTCCACTGTCTGCTGGAAAAATAATTGGATTTTTTTGTGTGTATTTAGACAATAGAGTCACCATACCTTCAGATAAAATTGCTGGGAAAATACCTCGAAAATGAAGCATCATATGAGGTGAAAGTACGTTCTCAGCCCAACGGAGATTATTTTAAGGGCACATGGAGTGAATGGAGCACTTCCAAGAGCTTCAGGACAGCAGGGGAGCACTCCACAGAGAGCTGTAAGGGTTGAAAACACTTTGATCCACCTGGAGAAAAGCAGAACTGGGGGCCTGGGCTCACTGGCCAGCATCAGTAGCAGCAGGGATGAGAGTGTGGGGAGGGAAGAGCCCATGGCCACAGCAGGGTCAGCCCTCGCAGACACCAGGAACTCCAAGGAGGTGACTCACAGAGCAGCTGTATCACTCTGGTCTGGGGCTGGCTCTCCATGAAAATTCAAATCTTATGCAAGGGCAGAAGGGTCAGAGGAAATGTTACCATAACAGCATGAGGGTGTGGGTGTGAAGGGATATGAAACCTGACTCACTGCTTGCTGCTGACTGGCTTACTGAGAGAAGGAAGAGCTTGCACCAGGAGTTTTGGGTAACACACAGAGTTGTGACTAGTTCCGTGACCCTGGATTTGTGTGCAAACATGGCACTTTATTCACAAATGCAAAATGTAACACAGAATAAAATCTCATCACTGCACATGAATAATCTCTGTGGTCCTTGGGGTCCCTTCAGTCCCCAGGGTCACCTTGGCATTAGATACGCTAGAAATCATTTCAATGCTGCTGTGAGGACACAGCGACTGGTGGCTTCAGAGGACTGGAGGTGACAGCACAATTTAAACTGCTTCAATCCGCTCTGGGAACCCAGCTCGGAGCTCAGCCAAGTGCTGATGCTCTGGTAGCCTATCTTTTTCCTTCTTCATGGAGGCAGGGGAAATGATTCACTGCATCAGCCCAGTGATACGCAAGTTCAAAGCTTGGTGTTAATTCCTAATTTATCATCTGAAACTACATCACAGTAACCGTGGCTTAACAGTGGGACATTTACATGCATTAGCTGATGTTCTTTGTTTTCCTTTAGACAGCAGTGTGGTCATGGTTATACTCTCCATCCTGGGATTCATGCTGTCCATTGTTATGATTGCACTGATCATAGTTTTTTGGGAAAACAGGTAATCTAAGTCTCTTTGTAACAGAAAAGTGTTGGAACCCTATCCTGTTCTGACAGTCTTATTGCTTTCCCTGCCATACTTGTGAACTATTCTCTCTCCATCCTGGAACTCTGTGTCAAGTTGATGTCAGGCAAAGAGTAGAAATGCACGATACAAGAGACAGTGTTGGCAGCCAGAAGATGGCCTGCCACTTTGAGCAGACTTCAGTCTCGGGCTTGAAACACTGGGACCTTTGGCGAGCCAAAGTTACCACAAAACACTTAGAGAGTCAGTGTTCCACTGGAGGCAAATTTGACTCACAAACTTCAAGCAAAATCCAGAAAAGAAAGGGACCTGTGGGTTTTAGTAAAGTCCTAAGAAGTGTGAAAACAGCATGCCAGGGTGATGACCTCTTTCCTTTTCACAGTGTGAATCAGCAGGGTATTTACTCTGCAGTGCTTTCAGAAGCAGCAGGGCAGAGCCCTCTGCAACAAGGATTTGATGGTGTCAGAAACCAGCCTGGCCAAATCCACATCCAGCCAGCCAGCCATGAGGCAAAACCAGGCAGAAGTGGCACTGAAGTGCCCAAGAAGTCCTTGGTCCTTGGTCTGCTTTAGGATTTTTTCATATATCTACTACACAGCAGTAGATAGATAACTGTAAATATGTTTTTAATGACATGGCTCACTAGACTTGACAATCTTAAGAAAATGAACAGATATGTAGATAATCTTATGAAACTAGAATCTGAAGTGAAAAAATCCAAGTTTAACTGTAGAAGATTAACTCCTTGCAAGACAGAAAGCCCAGGATGGCTCAAGAACATTCAGAGCAGCCTGTCCATGGCATCCAGCTCAAGAGAGGTAGCTGTGTGTGAGCTGCTTTTCTGGGACAACACTTGGGCTGTGCTAATTCCTGAGTTAAACATGCACATTACCTGGGAATGTGCTAGTTGGCCTCAAGCTAACCATGGCACAAACAATTTTAATAATTAAACATTTTAGTCACTGGAATCATCCACCTTGGTGCTACTTTATTCACAAATATAGATGTAACTGGAGATTTCTAGTTCTTGCATTTTATTGGGAACCTGCAGTTCTCTAACTTTGCTACTAGTTTTGATTATATAAAACTGCAGCAAAAACAGGTGAGAATTTTTGGTCCCATATATTTCTGTTTTAAAAAGAAGAGGGTTTTATACTTGTGCATATATACATACACATAGACGCATAAATAAAATAAAATATATATTCATATACATGTATAGTTATATCACTGCAATAATTGAATAACAGTGGGAGTGTTCTTTAGATGCATCATAGCTGAGTGTATTCAGCAGCAAAAACATGAGAACTTTGCTAATCAAGGCAGTAAAAATGAGCCCTGTGGAACAAGGCTACAGGACAGATGTCTGAAGCTCAAATTGCTGGCCAAGGAATGGGACAATATGCCATTCTTTGGATTATGTAAACTTGCAGAGGCAAATATCAGCAAATTTTCACTTTAACCACAGCATCTTCTTGCACTTGCAGAAACCAGTTTCACCATGCAGAACCCTGTTAACAGAGCTAGATGAAAATGAGCTCTTTGCCAGCATAATTTGCTGCCTTTCCAGTACTTAGTGGAGTGTCTTCTTTTAACTGTGACAATTTGTGCACTCAAAAGAACAATGGTGTTTTGGTGACCTTTACAACTCCTCTTGTGTGTTTTATTCTGAGGCTTCTCTGTCTTTATTCTGGATAATGCCAGCCAGCCCTAAGGCTTTGTGAGAACTAGTACAAACAATGCCACATGAACCTCTGATACCTCAACCAACATATCCCTCTTATGGTGCCTTTTGTCTTCTCATGCTGTTTCAGGATCAAGCCTGCTGTATGGCCAAAGCTTCCTGACCATAAAAAAACTCTGGAACAACTATGCAAGAAGCCAAAAAACGTATGTTCTTCCACTGTTCTTTCCATCTGAGTATAGACCCTTGGAGACAAAACTAATGCTCATGAGAGACAGTATGTGCATTTTCTGCATCAACTAGGACATCTTTCAGAAATTACTTCTACATTTCACTGAAGAGAGCCCGCATTTGCACATGCAGATGGCAGTCAAGGCTATGGAAATAGCACACAATTCAACTAGTGCCTGAGGTTTGACTTGTGTGAAGTAACTACAGAGGGCTTGGGAGGCTGATGTGTGAAGAAAGGCTGAAGGAATTAAGTTTGTTTATGAAAGAAAAGGATGCTCAGGTTGGGGAATACTACTTACAAGCTTCCAATACCTAAGGAGCAGGTAGAGAGATGGGGGAGGTGCTGTCACCACAAGGCTGCATGGTGACAGGACCAGAGGCAACAAGCATGTGTTGCTTCAGCACAAATTTCTTCTGGATATAAGGAAAGAATCTTTGTAATGAGAATAATTAAATGTTGTGTAGCCTGCTCAGAGACAACGTAGGTTCTCCTTTGGAAAATGATTAAGCCTTGGCTTGGTAGGGCTCTGGATAACCCAGTCCAGGTCCTGCTACTGACAGAAGTCTGGACTTCAGAGCTCCTGTCCAACCAAGATGCTTTGGTAATTCTATGAAACTGAGATAATGGGGCTGGATGGGGACCTTTTGCAAACATCCCTGGTGATATCCATGTACCGTTACAAGGCCAATAGAACTGTTCATACACCATGCAGTACATTAAATGCTCTACCAGTTAAAAGCTAGATGGACAAAGGGGACAAACCATAAGATGTGGGATTAACCTGCTGCCTTCAAACTATATGTCTAATTCATTTTTTCACAGAGAAACACATTAATGCTGTTTGCTCCAGTTGGTGCATTTTTAGCATGTTCTTAATTTAATAGGAGGCCTGAGACAGACCTCTCAGCCCCCATGCTCCCCAGTGCAGGGATTCCTAACGTGTTTTACAGGAAGTTGTGGCAAATTTTATTTCCCTCTCTGCTAAATTAGGAAGGTAAAACTGAAAGAAAACACCTGTGTGAGGACACTCTTTCCTGTGAAATGGCAGGCATGCAATAGGTGTGTGTCTCAGCAAAGTCTCTGAAACACCACATAGAGCGTAAAACACTTTCCAGGGGTGCTGCCCACAGGCAGACACAGGATAGATACACATTAATAGGAAAAGGGATTTTCATCCATATGATAGTTAATTCTCTGCTAGCCTATTGTTCAACCTGCTCAGGTTCACATCTACAGTTAAAGAAATAATAAATATCCTTCTAAAATCAAATAAATTATCCAAGTACCTTTTCTCTCAAGATCTTATCCACTGTTAACTAACTGTGCTGTTCCCTTTGTCACACAGAATTTTGATACAAGTTTTAACCCAGAGAGCTTTGGTTATGTTCATATCCATAAAGTGGACAGCCTGTGGGCAAAAGCTGAACTGGAAAATTTTCTGCAGCCATCAACTGCTCCAGAAACAAGCGTTCCAGAAACATTCAGGAGTGGATCAGACCTGAAGGTGATCCCTGTGGCACCAGACAAAGCCAACCCAAGCCTGCCCGTGTCTTATGGAGGAGTCTGGCCGGCCGAAGCCCTGCACAGGCTCCTGGGCACCAGCCAGTTTGCAGTCACCGGGGGCAGCTGCAGCTCCAGCACCTATGAGGTGTGCCACAGCAGTAGGATGCCCCTACACGGTGATGGTTTCAGCCTTTCCTCCCCTCCTCCCCTGGATCCCTCTGGCCAGCCCCATCCAGAGCCCCTGAATGATGATGCCGCATCCCAGATGCTGCTGCACAGTGACGTGAGATCAACAAACAATGAGGAAGCCTATGTCACAATGTCCAACTTTTACAAAATTCAGTAAACCACACCAGAATGACAGCATGTCTTTTTTTTTTCTAACACAGGCAGGACACTGAAGCTTTCTGTTTTGTTTTCCTGTCTCCTGTGAGTTCCTGCCTCCCCCATGCACTCTGCTCACAGTGCAGCGCTATACCAGCAGGGAAGTGGGTTCTCCTACATTCCAGTGAGAAGCAGCCTATCTTAGCATTCACTATCCTGCTAGGAGTCTCCACTGCAGCAGAAATTAGTTTTAATTCATCCTGATTTTAATCTTCAAATCTGATTAATCCAGAGCGATGACAATGCAGTCCCAGCTGAGGATCACAGCATGTCTTGCAGAAATTAATGAACACTTTTGTTACTGTCTTGGCTACAGAGTTAAGCTCTTATTAATGCCAAAGCAAGAAATATGGCAATAAATTCCATTTACATAGAACCCAATGTCTTTTAAACATTGGTGGGTCAAGAGTAACTCCTCCCCAGTCAGTGTGAGTCCTCGAGTTTGCAAAAAGACAGTAAATTAGAGCTGCTATCAAGCATTAGGTGCCTGAGGATTCAGGAGTTTGAGCACCACAGCAGGAGTTTGCTGAGTCCCAGAAAAAATTGTACATGAACCCACTTGAGGGAGGTGTTTCCTCAGACTGATTTAATTTTGGGTTGGTTCTTTTTTGAGACAGAAATTAAAACAAAGCAAATCCTACATACCACTACTTTTTGTTAAAGATATAGCCTGAAGCCTATTACAGGATCCACAGGTAATTCTGCTTATATTTTTGAGGTCTTCAGTATTTCATGTATTAAGCATGTAAAGCAAAGTCTTTTCTCTTCCTAGAAACAGAATTAGGGCTGTAAATTTCATGATATTGTCTTTTTGTGCAGCTCTTATGCAAGCATTAGTGTAGTGTGTAAGTGCTTTCCAGGCCAGAGGCTGAGCTGGCTGTGTTTGTTTACTTGCATTATTCCCAATGGCTGTGACTCCATACAAATACTATGAATTTGGACAGGCAATGTTCTCATGCAACATCTGACATAGGAAGATGGATGGAATGACATGGATCTAGCCAGTGATCACAAGATCTTTTTTTTATAAGTATTTTATAAACCTCCTGGACATGTTTTTCGTTTGTTTGGGTTATTTTTTAATATATATTTTATTTTAAAAGTTTGTTGGCATTGTGACACTTTTTCTTTACGGTATCACATTTATTAGTTTTTTTTTTCATGTTGTGGTTGAGCCACTTCACAGTCCTCCTTGGATGCTGCACATTCTGGAGCACATGCTTGGAGATAGAGCTGCTACAGCCACATGATTCCATGACAGCAGAATGGTGTGGCCATGGGACATCCAAACTACTTGGTTGCACTCTGGGATTGGGGTTCACCTCACTGTGCAGTCGTCTTTCCTCTGATTGAAATTCTCCTTTATCAAGTTGTATTCCCATTCCCAGAGTCTAAGGATGAAAAGAGTCCTCTCTCATCCTCAGAGCTGCTCAAATTTGCTCTGACTGGTAATGGTCATGGAGATGTGAAACCTCAGCTGCTTCCATCCATCTCTGCTTTGTGCCAGGAGAGCAGCAGAATGAATCAGATCACTGAAAATGTCTTGTGATCTATTTTCAAGAATATATGGCAGAGAGTGGGACTTGCATTAAACTCAGTTGCTTGAATCAGAATTTTATGCTGCAGGAGACCACATCAAACCAAAACCATCCTTCCCAAGACAGCACTCCACCTCCTCCACCTCCACGCAGTGCCAGGAAAACCTTCAAGCAGGGAGAATCTTATAGCCACTGTGTGCAAAGAGGCCTTGGATTTGGCTCAAGGCATTCCAGTGACATTTTCCAGAATGGTTTCCATTGCTGTTTATTGCCGAGTGAAGCATTAATTGATGCAGAAGAAAACGATCAAAGCCCTGGGCATCCATTTGCTTGATAGTGCTTGTATTTCTTTTCACAAAGAGCTGCTGATAATGCTTATACTGTGAGGACTTGCACAGTGTAACTGTAGATGCAGACAGACTGTACTGGAATGATACCTTCTTCCAGTGACACAGCAACACACAAAAAGGGGATAGAGAAAGAAGCAAAAGCACATCAGGAAAATCCTCTACAGTATGTGCTATGCTTCCTTCAATTTTTGTAATTCTGTAACACGTTTGATGAGTGTATGGAGATATAACAACTTTCAGCTTCCTTTCAGAAAAAAATGTAAAGCCAAATATGCAACTAAGCCAGAAAGGTTGTATATAGTCCATATATAGGGATATAACCATGGCTAAGTCTGGATGACACATTCAGTAGTTTCCTTATTCTACAAGAGAGTTTCTCCAGAGCTATTCACAAATGCCTATCTGCCTCAGTATCTGCACAGGAGTATTGCTCAGCTTTCACATACCCCAGGCACTTGGTTTAGTTCAGCACCACCTTCCTTATCCCTCTTTTCACCTCCAGTGCTCGTATTCAGCTGCACACCCAAAATCAGCTTGGTGGCACTGGTTTCTCTGAAGCTGCTTTATGTCACAGAGCTGCCTGTTGCTTGCTCCCATGTGCCCACTGGGCTCCAGCACCTCCTCTGCAGTTGTGGTACTGATGCCTTGAGACTTTTGCTTTTGATGTATTTTTTCATATAATCATAGCTCTGTAGGCTACTGTCAGTATTTTTCTTACCCCATTAGTTAGACAGACAAAACACATTCCTAAGACTCTACCATAATCTTGTTTCTTCCTGGAACCAAGGACCCCATGTCTCATAACAGGATTCATTCCTAACGCACTATCATTCCTGCTCCTCTGGGAAGCAAGGACCATTTTGCTGCCCTGTGTCTCATAAACTATAAACAAAAGTAGGGCTAGAAGTCAGGGGGGGTCTCAGTAGGGGGCCGAATCCAGGGGCTAGATGACCTAATGGACTTCTTTTTTAATTGGACAATATTTGATTGATATGCTAATTTGTTAAGCTTACAAAAACTGCAGAAACCTGATTCCAAGTGTGCATGTTGTCACATTATGCACCTTGTAAGCTTTCAATAAAGGACCTGCTTTTTATGTTACTGTTCTAATACTGTTTTCTTTCCCTTGTTTAGGCAACAGTACTACACAGGCACTCTCCCATGCTCCTTCTCCCCTTATCTGTCTGCAGCTCCTTTGCACTGCGCAACATCTCCTAGCTGTATACAAATAAACTTAGACTTTTGCCAGTTGTAACAATGAGTCACAGTCTAATTCCAGTGATGCTGAAAAATGCTAATTACATCTCAAGGCGATAGTCATCCCCTGCTTAAAGTATTAGTTTGTTTACCACATCTCCTCCTCTTGTGCACTTTCAGTAGACAGGCTGAAAAAAAACGAATGCTGTGTGGCAGTGTGGCAGCAGCAGACCAGCTAAGTGTGGGGAGGGAGGAGGACTACTTCTGCCAGGGTGAGGGGAGAAGGGATGGTTAACTGCATGTCATTTGCAGTGAATTCTGAGCAGTGAAATAAATGGTGAAAAGGTGGCTTGACAATCACTGCTGCAGGGACATGTGGCTGAATTCAGGGCAGTTTTCAGCAGGGAGCAGCTGACCATAAAGCCATCCCTTCTGGCAGCAAGGGACCTGGTGACGCTGGCAGGGTGTTTCTGCACGGCAGGAGTACAGCCCCTTCTCAGCTTCATAGCAGTAGTGTTTATTGATTTGAAGGCCTGTATTTATACAGCAATACCGCAGTGCTGCAGCCTAGGGGGAGCAGCAGTCAGATTTTAGTCAATACACTTTTGAATCAAACTAGTTATCTCTGTGGTCGCGGGGTTTCTGAGGCTATCACTTCAAAACAGCTAAAGTGTGACATAAAGAAGACCTACTGCCTTTGTTAGGATTATTTAAGAGTCAAAGAGCTCCTTATTACCATGATCATAAAGCCACCCAAATTAGCACTCCTGTGTGTAACAAAGCACTGGCAAAACAAATCAGACACACAAGAAAACAACTGATGATGCCAGAAAATGCAATTGCTAAATTATACCGACTATCTCATCCCTTACTCACGTGTCAGCTCCAGGTTTCAGACAGGAGGGCTTTTCCTTGGCTTCTAAGCGCCACCTGCTGAAACACGAAGCCACATGTCAGAGTCCGGCACCTGGACACTTGCTGGTGCCATCCCATCTTGCAGCTCCAAAAGCGTTGCTCAGACGGGACCAGGGGGGAAAATCAAGCCCACAAGAAACTAAGCAGTGTTTCACTTATTTATGGTCTATGGTCCCAAAGAAGTTTGGGCAAACGAAAGCAAAATCAGAGTTTCCAGTATTTCTTCATCATTAAAATGAAGCAGGCATCATTGTCCACAGAAGCACTAACTCCATAGTAGTAATTCAGAAATTCATCTTTTGTAACCTAAGAATGAGAAAAGCAGTGTTTACAAGGGTGGTGGATATGTACTGTGGCTCCATATACTCTCTATTTTGCAAATAATTCCTTTTGCATCTACCAGGGAAGTCTGATTTCTACATCAGGCTGTCCTAACCTGATATTAGGATGTATTGCTGCAGCAAGGTCTCACATGGAAACAGAGCTGCTGCTATGTCCTAAAAAATAATATAAGGAAAGTTATTCCAGTTATTGTTAAACAGTGACTGCATAATTTACATGTCACATAAAAATTAGATTAGTCCAACATCAAGATCATCACCAAATGAGTGTAAAAAGCCTCAAAGGTTTGTCAAACAACATAAAAAATGAGACACAAAGCAGAAATGCATTGATGAAAGTGTCTAAAGGAATAAATCTATGCCACAAAGTTGGAACTTCTCTAACACAATCTGACAAGTGCTTGTCCAGAAAATTTACTAAAGCTAAAAAAAACCAAAAAACCAAAAAAAACCCAACAAAACAACAACAAAAAAAACCCAACTAACCAACCAACCAAAACAAAAAACCAAACAAAAAACCAAAACAAAAACCAAAACCAAAACAAAAAAACCCCAACAACAACAACAAAAACCAAACCCTCTGACAAATAAAAAAACCACCCAACCTCCACATTTTGGAAGTAAAAAAAGAAAATATTGCAGCTTTTGGAAAAAATGCCACATGTTTAATGTAAAGAAAGGAACAGATTTATCTTTGGAAAAGAAACACTTCTCACATTTTACCACAATCTCTGCTTTTCCACAGTAAACCAGATTTGATTTAACTTCCACAAAACCTTGTGCTTCCTTTCGTTCCAAGATGTTGAACAAAGGCTGGATCCTGTCCCCAGTCTCCAGCTGCAGCTCCTGTTGGGACCAGCAGCGGAGCTGTGAGCTGGGGGGAAACCTGGCTGCAGGGCTTGGAGGAGCTGTGGCTGCCATACCTGGGTGGCTGCAAACCAGCGAGCTGAAGCTCTTGTTTTCCAAAGCACTCCCGCCTCCTGGCATGAAGGTGAAAGAGGTGCTAGAGCCAAAACCAAGCTGGCTTTGGAGTCACAGAGATTTCAGACTCAGCTGAGGCACACCAGTATGGCCGGGGGGCTGCTGCAAGTAGAGGCTGCTGTCAGCCACCTGCAGACTTGGTGTTAAGCACAGCCTACTAGGAAACCTGTTTTCAGCTGACCTTACAGGAGAGGAATGCTAAAGAAGCAGGGTGGGTTTTAATCACAGGCAGTGGGCAGCTGCTGACAGTACCAGGTTGCTCTTGGCATTGCCTGTGTTACTCAGGAAAGCTGAGTGTGCTGCTGCTGCTGCTGTGTGGAGGACAGGAGCTGCAAGGCAAAAATTGCCAAAGTCACTGGTCTTGCTCCTTTTGCCAACCAGTGACAGCACTGGGATGGCAAAACTGTGCCCTGTCCATGCAGCTGCAGTGCTTTGAGGCAGCACTGTGTGCAAGGAGTTACATAAAGGCAAGTTGGCTTTTATACAGCAATATGCACAAGTGGTTTCATCTGCAAAACTTCAGCTGCTGCCATCTGCCTCTGTCAAGACTGCTTTGTGCCAGGAGGCCAGGAGAACAAATCAGATCACTGAAAATGTCTTGTGGTCTAGTTTCAAGAATATGTGGCAGAGAGTGGGGGTTGCATTAAACTCAGTTGCTTGAATCAGTTTATGCTGCAGGAGACAGTATAAGCCAAACAGCAGTTCTGGGACACATCAAGCCAAAAAATTTCCTCTCCTGGACAGAAACATGAAGCCACAAATAGGACAGAAAGGGCAAAATCAAAATGCAGTGAAGGAAGCTGCAGAAATGCCACCTTTGCCAGAGGAGCAGAACAGAAGGAAAGGCTGTCCCACGCCTCTCTGTCCATGTACCTTGTGCTTTTCTGGGGTGGTGGGGTGGTGTCACGGCCGTGTTCTGATGGCTCAGGCAGAGGCAGGAAGTGGGGGAGAGTTCTGTGGATGTTATAAGGGAGCCTTTTCCCTCTTTCCCATGGGGCTCCATCAACATTTTTGGAGCAAACTTCAGTGCTGCCTGTTGGGAAGGGTAGAGCTTATTCCTGACAAGACAGCGCACCACAGGGCAAGCTGGAGCTCAAGGTGCAGGCAAAACCTCTGCCTCTGGGACTGCCCTCCAGCCCTGCAGACTCAGATGTTCCTGTGGTTTGTGCCATCCTGTTTAGCATCTGTTGCACAATCAGAAAGAAGAAATAGTGCTTCAAACATGAAGCACCAACCAACATCTCCAATCTCGATACTAGCACCAGATACAATGGTGTGCATTGCCACCTATCTCCCAAAATCTGCTGTGTGTGCTGTGGAGCCACAGGCTGGCAGGACAGCCTGCATCACCACTTATTTCCTGCATCTGCTGGGTCTGTAACTTGCACACAGCAGCTGCAGCGGAACATGGGCCTTTCAGCTTCATTTTTGGCTCTCCCAGATCACAGAGAGGGACAGTAAAGAGAGGCTCTGGGCACTTCCTGTTAGTCCTGATAATCCTTGTCTGGTTCAAATCCCTTTAACTTGCCTTTAACAACTGAAAAGTCCTTCCTCTGAATGTCCAACATGTCTGTCTAGTGTGTCATTATGGCTGCACATCCCACAGTAGAGGTTTTCCTACCTAGTAGTTGGTGCCTGTGTTTGTTTCATCAATCTGCACACATATTAATCAAATTACCTTTCTTATAGGACAGATTCCAATTTGAGTTCTACAGCATCATCAATCTGCACACATATTAATCAAATTACCTTTCTTATAGGACAGATTCCAATTTGAGTTCTACAACATCTGATTAAAAGTGAAAAATCATGTTATTCCTTCCCAGATTATTTATTTTTTCCTGAAAGCACTGTATATTTTCGGCAGTTGCTAGTTGTTATTCAGGCTGCTGCAAGAGCAACTCCGCTCCCACAGAAGTGAAAAGGAAGTTTGCCACTGACTTTGAAGGCACCTGAAACTAGCCCTTGGAAACAGGGTTCTGTACAAGTGTTGAAATTACTCAGTTGTGAACAATGCTCTCAGGAAACTTATGCATTGAGCAATGAGGTCCACATGCAGGCAGACCTGTGCTGGGTACAGTTCTGAGAGCACCAGGGATACACCACCAGGGTGAGGGGGTTTAACCTCTCCTGGATCATGTTTTTCAGGTCCCTACACAAACCCCAGTAGTCCAGCTCGGTGTAGAAATCTTGTCCTGAAGCACAAGGTTTTCCCCAGCCACCACAGGCACAGGTAAGTTTCCCAGAGACCAGTGACAAAGCTTCTGCTGGTTCTAAAAAAGCGAAGTAACTTTCAGTACCACTCCTCCCTTCTGAAAATGTGTATTGGTTTGGGGTTAGATAAAATGGGATGGTATTAGTACCAAAGACACACTGGTTGCAGTTATTTAGATTAAAACTTCCACTGCCCTTGAACAAATATCATCCTGTCAGATCAGTGCAGGGTCTGGAGACATGAGATAGCATGTCAAAAGGAAATGTGTCTTTCATTTCATGATTCCCACAGTCCAACCACTTTCTTTCTATTTGAAACAGAAGACAGTTAGCATGACACCATGTTGTGAATCAATTAATAAAAGAGAAGTAAATGAATTCTACTCAAGTTGCCAGACCATGTACAGTACCTATTTGATAATAAGTTTTTTCATATATGTTGGCACTTCAGTAGCACTGCAGTTTAATAAAGGCTCCTCTTACGACTGCTGGGAATCATAAAAAGAATTTCTCTACCAGTTTCCAGTGTCAGCCAGTGTGCAAGTTTCCAGAGGCTTACTGGTCAAAGCAAATAATTGAGTTTGTACAGCCTTCACTAAGGAATTTCAAGCAACTATTGCCAATACTGAGATCATGGCTGGACAAAAGAAAAACAGAGTTTGCAGAGGATCAGTGCAGCAAGCACTCAGGATTTCGGTGTTTGAACTGTTAGTAAGGCTAAGAGCTGAGACTTCATCAGAAAGGCTGTTTTGAAAATCCAGTCTATAACCCTGTACTGCTTTTAGCTGGCTGCCAGCCTGATATAAAGCAAGTGCTGCCATGCACAAGCCATTTACTCTTTGCTACAGCAGCAGCTTCTCATTCTGGGAGAACAACATGATGAGAGAGGAGCTGGAAGTATAAGAAAAAATGAAAAAGCCAGGAAAAATAGCATCAAAGCAGGAATAATTAGACACCACACACTCACACACTAGGTTTTTAGTTTATGTGTGGGGTTTTGTTTTGGTTTGGTTGTTTTGGGTTTTTTTTACAGTTTTCTTTGTGTACCATTTCCCCACTCTCTGTATGGACAAAGGACAAAAGATGAACGAATACAACTTCATTGGTGTGCTCAGAAGGGTAGGTTCCCAGTCTTTATTCAGCATCAGAAACAGAAGATAAGAAAGTTACAAGTTCTTTACTTCCCAGAGAGCTCCTTGAAGTCATAGCTTGGTCATAAAACACTGTAATTATAAAAAAGTAGTAAGCAACTTTCAGTGTAGGTGTGTATAGGCAACAGCTATCAGGTCAGCAAACATTCCAGAAGCAGAGAGAAAAAAATACTGTAACACATGTATCCCCTTTCGAGAAAAATATCAGTAAAATGATCTCACAGTATAAAAATAAAGGAACCAAGGAAGGAAGAGGGGAGTGAAAAATCTATAAAAGGGCCGCAGAGGGGTTTGAAACAAGGCAAGCACAGGAAAGTTGCCTGTATGTTTAGTTGTGTGCTAGGAAAAAAGCAGGGCTTTAGAGACCATTTTGCATTTATCCTGGTCCACGTCTCCTCTTCTCGGATTACCCCTCCAGCCTTCTGGTACTGGGAACTCACGTGTTCCCAGCAGCAAGACAAACAGTTGTTCCATCCCACAAGTGAGACCCAAGAAGCCAAGAGATACTGCAGTGCTACAGTGACATGTCTACATGACCCTCTGTCCTGGGGTGACAGTGTCATATCGACACTGTCATGTATTCCTATCATCAGCGGACCTTTTTCAGTATGGGACTATGTTCCCGCCCGGAGGACAACGGAGTTCCTCCCAACAGACTGTACATAAAATAAAATGACTCCCGCGGGATTTTTTCTTCTTCCCAGCTGCAGTGTGCAAAGTCAGCACAGTGGAGAGAAGGAGAGGGGGTTTTTTTCCCCCTTTGTTTTTTTTTTCCCTTTCCCCTTGCCTTTTCAGCCAGGTTTTGTTTGTTTGTTTGTTGGGTTTTTTTTGTTGTTGTTGGGGTTTTTTTTGTATGTCTTTTTCTTCATTTCTTTGGACCTGTGCCAGCACCTGGAACTGAGTGGGGGATCAGCATCAGAAGGACATTCATCTCTCCCCCCACTCCCAGGCCTAAGGAGGCCTGGTGCAGCCTGGGCCGGGGCCCTCGGGAAGCTACCAGACAGAAGGAACTCTCTCTGGGACTTTTCTACTGAGGTTTTCCCTTTTTGGGGATTTATTATCTGATTTATTATCCTCATTCTTTTTTTTTTTTGGTCTTTGCTGTGTCTGCATGCATAGTGTGTGTGAATAAACAGGGTTTTTTTCTTTCTTCCGAGAATTTTCTTTCCAGACCTAATAAGGGGAGGGGCTGGTGAGAGCTGCCTTCTGTCTTGGAGGGGCTTCCCTTCGGCTGTTATCTCAAATGATAACATCCTCTTGGGACAGACTTCCTTCCATTTATAACAGCCTGTCCAAGACCACCACACTTACAGAATATTTTGGCTTCCTGTTCTTGCATCCTCTGCCAAGCAGAGCTGTATCTAACAGTGCAAGAGTGCCACAGCAACCTACTGCAGATGTCAGAAAAGAAAGGAGCAGCTCATCTCAGAAAAGAAAAGACATGCCAGGGATGCAAAGAGGAAAAGGACAGATGTGTGGGGTGGCTGAGTGCCAGATTTGCTCTCTGAACCCCTGAGGCTGAGCCTACTGGAGCATCTGGGAATTAATTCTGCAGATTGAATATAATTGGCACAGTTACTGGAAACTGTTGTCACAGGACATGAGGGTGTTGTGCACACACTTATTCAGAGGAACCTACAAGAGATGAAAGTAAAGTCTTGCTTCTTTAACTATACGGTCAGAGTTTCCAAGCATTCTTCATCATGATGATAAAATAGACATCCGTGTCTATTGAAGCACTGACTCCGGCATAGTAGTTCATGAATTCTTCTATTGTGACCTGAGGAATTAAAAATAGGAAAATGAACCTCTTTTTTTTTTTAGTGCTGTAAGTCAAAATCACACATTTAGGAGAACTCTTAATGAAACTGAACATCTGCTATTTCACATTGTTGCTAACAAAAAGGAATCCAACAGGAGGAATTAAGACACTTGAAATTTGCTTAATTTCACTTTGCTAGAAACAAGAGCTCTTGTCCTCCAGAATACTTGGATGGAGATTAAACAGGTGAAGTTTAGCTAACCTTATCAGGAACTGAAGTTAAAATCACTGCTGCCTATGAAGATATACGTGTTTTAACGTACTTTTTTCGAGGGATGCTATAATCTGGTTCTTTGCATTATTATTAATTAAAGTGTTTGGGGTATCTGATGCAATCCAGAGACAGCTCAGAACTTTATATCCATCCTTAGAGAGAAAATATCATTGTTCTAAACAACTCTCACTTAATGAAGAAAATCTTCTTTCAAATACTTAAAAGTTTTGAATAGATTTCATGGGTATTTTGAGGTTTTTAAATGACCATTAAAAAAAAAAATTCAAATTAGCTGATAGAAACAGTGCATGTCCCTTGTGATGTCTGAACTCCTGAACTGTGCAGGTCATCTTTGAATAAATATCACATAGGAAAATACAAAACAGTATAAAAAAGACATTAAGATACAAGACAGTGTCCAAAGGAGGGGCAGGAGGATCGTGAAGGTTCTGGAGGCAAAGCTGTGTGAGGAGTGGCTGAGGTCACTTGGTCTGTTCAGCCTGGACAAGAGAAGATTGAGGGGAGACTTCATTGTGGTCTTCAGCATCCTCATGAGTGGCAGCACCCCCAGCCCCATCCTCCCTACAACTCTCTGTAGATAAATCTATCTATATTATGGATTGATGTCCAAGGCAAGTGTCTCGGTAATCACACTGGAGAAGAACTGGCTGTAAAGTATCTAACATACCGGGGAACATGCTTTTCATCAGTATCCTAGTATTTATTTTCTTAAGAAGTGAAAAATCCTTCAATGTATGTGAATCTTGAAAATCAG
This sequence comes from Climacteris rufus, assembly GCA_013398175.1. Lineage (NCBI taxonomy): Eukaryota > Metazoa > Chordata > Aves > Passeriformes > Climacteridae > Climacteris > Climacteris rufus. Next base: position 18,876 of record VZRZ01006029.1, on the reverse strand, counting down.
CAATTTTGTGGGGTAGTCTGAAGATACACTCAGAGTAATCTAAGAAATTAGATTATTAAGGCTACAAGCCTGGTAATGCAATCTCACAACTACTCTTGCACCTCCTGCAGAGCCCCTTTGCCTCAGAACGTGCAAGTAAGCTGTACCAGCAGGGCTGTGCACAGCTCATGCATCTACTTTGCTTGCCATATAAATGTGAAGCAAATGGACATTTGGGGCTGCAGTTACTCCCACACTTAACAATGTAAGCCAAATGCTGAGTCAGATGGTGATTTCATGGCTTGACATTAGGTGCTTCATTTACCTTCCCGTCTTTGTTATAGGGTGTATCAAAATTATCCAGAAAGGCTCTAAAAACTTGATCTTCTGTCCACTCTCCATTCTGGTATTTGGGATGGTATGCTACATTATACATCCCTCGTAAGTCTTCAATTGTTATAACACCATCTCCAGTCTTGTCTAACTTCCGAAATGCCTGCATGATGATCTCTTTTCTTGAATCAGACATGGGAGGCTGTAAAGAAATATTAACAGAATAATTTTGTTTTTGCCAACTATTTGCCCAGTTCCAAATTGAATTACTTGTTGTTGCTAGCAGTAACACTTTCAAGGTACATGGGAAAACAAACTGCTGATAGTCTACACTGTCCATGAGCTAGAAAAGTCAATGTATCATCAAAAGAACAAGAGCAAGTGATTGAGACTCTTCAGTGTCCACCAATACAACAGCAAATGAACAATGAGATAAATCACTACCTAGAATACTTTTTTGATCTGCCCATTCAAAATATTTCTAACAAAAAAAATTAATTACTCTAAGTACTAACATTTTCTGTCTTAGTGGTTTACACTTCAGCAGAGAAAAGAAACTTCAGACAAAATCAATCAGTGTGGTGGATTAGAGGAAGTCTCTCCTGAATTAGTTCATGTTATAAAGAAATGCATCATAAAATGGCAAACAAAGAAGTGAGACTGATGGACTGAACCACATAGGTACCCAGATTGCAGCACAGGAATTTAGGTATCTAAAACAACACCATAACTGATTGAAAAAAAATCACAACAGTTTATTTGCAAATATTCTATTCTATTTTGCTTTGTTCTGTTCTGCTATATTTAAATCCATTTAATACAGTAATAACATGAATTCCCAGACTTACTCTCAGTGTAACAAGAAATTCCTCAAAATCAATTGTTCCACTGCCATCTTTATCAAATATCTTGAAAACTTCTTGTGCTTCGTTCTTAGTAATTGGCACGGCATAATCGTTTAGTCCTCTCAGGAACTCTTTAAAATCAAGGGTCCTGCTGTTGTTAGAATCTATAATTCTGAAAACCCTGTGGAAAACATGACATTTGAGGAAAATGCATAGGAAAACAAGGAGAATTTTGGAGTGGTTTAGCACACTGCTGGAGTACAGAGTCAGCTTACTGAGATAACATTTCCCTCTTGTTCTGTATTCTGAAGGGAAAAAAAAAAAGAGGAATTAAAAAAACAACCAACAACTCCCCTACACTGGCAGCAGAGATTATTTGTTTAGATTGGGTGCCTGAATATTACACATCTGAAGTTAAATGAGGGAAAGGCTGCCATTGTATTCCTGCTCATTATACCACTCTGCCCTCTGCAAGTTAGACATTTAGATGAAGTTCAAGTCGGTTGGTCACCACCTGGATCCCTCTGTGGGGCCTGGGAGGGGTTTCAGGGTGTGATGCAGCTCCTCTTTCTTAGGAGTGGGCTGCCTGCAAAAGGAGTTTAGGTGCCTCTCATAAACTAAATAGCTAATAGACCATTACAAGAATGGGAATCACATGCTGAAGGGAAGGAAGCACAAAATCCCCACTGCTGAAATACTTCAGTTCATTTTAGAAAACACCAAAGAGAGATAGATGGTTTATGTTCCCTTCCTGACGCTGGCAGGAAGTTCTGGGTCTCACACAGAAGCATTTTCTCATGAGGGATTCATGGTCTTCAATCCTTCAAAAGGTGAGAAGGTCAGTCCTGTGTCCCAAAACACGAGTCTCAGTGCCAGGCTCTGTGGGTTGTGGTATTTGCATTGGAATGAGGAAACTAAAGTTTTGGCCCCGTTTAGCCTGTGAGCCTCCTGCAGCTAAAACTATTAGGCTGCATAATGGGTTTGACTTCTACTTACCGACCAAGCCCTTTAATGCCTGCAGATCCCTTTGCTAAGCACTGCAGTCGAATTCTTTCAATAGGATCTGTGGTTTTAGACAGGTTTCTTTTTGCTTGTACTGCCATCTCTCGGTCGTGCCTTGCTGTGCCTGGCATCTGGAAGACCAAAACACTGATGTGGCATGGATTCACATTCAGGCATAGTGCTGATACCTGCCTTAGTATATGGAGCATCCCAAACCCCTCACTTGCAAGGTGCTGGTGGCAACTCTTTCATGAGGAGTCATTTTGACCCTCTATTTCTTTTTCCTTATATACTTCTATCAGAAAGGGAACTTGCCAGTATAGGCCACAAACCATGAAAGGAGGGCTCAGCCAAGCACCCTGTGATTAACCCAGATGCAGACAGGAAATTGTGTGTAAGAATTTTCTGCCTATAGTGTGGGAACACTGAGAACACTGATGGATGCACCCAGGAGAGTGTGGCTATCTCCATGTCTGCAGCATCTTTGCCAAGCCTCCTCCACCTGACCAGGTTTGCAGTTAGCATTTGACCACAAGAAGCCAAAAATTACCCTGGGTGATGACCTTTGCCTTTGATTTGCTTTTGTTCCACTGAGATCTCAATTCTCCAGAGCAGAGCTTTCTCTCATTGCCTGTCTGAGCAACAGCAGTCACCTACAAATGATACCCACTGCTTTTTTACACAACTGCAAAACAGCTTAATATCTTAAACTTTCACAGTATTGAGCACCCCAGGATTTCACAGCTGACAACAGACACATAGGTCTTCTGGCTTCCCTCATAAGAAACCAGTGGAACAGAACCATCCTGTGAATCTGCAGTGCTGCAACCGCACCACCAAGAGCAGCATGCCCGGTCTGGCACAGAGCCACTCCCTCTCCCACAGGGATTATTTGTTCCTAGTGCTAAGAACAGCAGTGCTGCCCATGCCCATACTGACAATTTTAGGGCCACGTTGAATTCTGGGCCAAGACTGCTGCTCCATAGCCTGGCTGCAGCAAACCATGAAGGCTCCCAAAAGATTTTCCAGCCTTTAAAGCATCACAGGATCAGGGCACAAAAGAGTGACACAAGTTACAGCAGAGTTCTAGACTCAGAGGGCACCTGGTGCTCTGCTGAGGCAGTGCTGGGATGAGGAGATGAAGATGAGCAGCCCTGTGGGGCATTGTCAGTGCACCTGGCACTTCCAATCCCATTGCCATTGCACACGCAGAAGTGTGAATTGAAATGGTCAGATAAAACTTCTAAGAAACATGGAATTAAACTGTTTTATCTTAACTACTCCACTCCCATTTACAGAGCATTGGCTATGGACGCTGGTGATGCTACATATGCTGAATTTTATAACCACTTCAGATGACTCCACCTGGACTGGAGAAACAGAAAAATAAAATGGTTTTGTACTCCCCAAAGGGTTTCAGTACTTGCTTATTGTAGAAGTCTAGAGAGGTAAAATATAGACCATCTTGGCCTTTACTTCAGACAGAACAAGCAAAATTCTTCTGGGAACTCATTAACCAGTGACCAGGAAGATCTTACAGCTGTGTGAGATCAGCAGCCAAAAAAAGTTGTGTGCAAAAAATGACCTGTCCTTAATGGGAAATGTTTAGCTGGAAAGAATATAAAATACAGTGAGGTTACATAAACACAGTGTAAAATATATTTGCATTATATAATGATGTACTATTGCTTATATATGATATGTAATAACTATAGATCTATACACAGAGTGCATGATGCAAACATGACACTATGCAGTGTGCTTCTGTCTACATCTTGTTATATCTTTACAGAGATATATAAATACTGAGGCAAATAAGGGCCTCATTCATCTCCACTGCACACTGCAAAAATCTACGCAAACCCATGCTATGAAGTGTAGCACCTCCTTGCCTAAGAGTCAGTGTAGTAATTTCCAGAATACAGCAGTGTACATCAAATAGTAACTGCAGTAAGACTCATGAATCTTAGGGTGGGGAATAATCTGATTTGATATCTATTATGACCTCCTGTACCTCAATAAAAGCCACTGAAACTGGACAATCCTCTGTTATCTCTACGGTAAGAATAAAGTTTGCTTCTGCCTCTACAAGCATTTCTAACTCAGAACTCACCATCTGTAGGCTAAGTTGTTCCAATATTGAATAATTTTCCTTTTAAGATGTGTTGTTTCTAGTCTGAATTTCTCCCATCATTACATGCTGTTTTACTCTCTTTTGCAAGATTAAAATGCTACTTATTAAAAAATGTGTCCAGATACAAGCACTTGAAGATCCCTTTTAAACCCACTTTGTCTTAGCAAGTAGGCAGAGCTCAGGACTCCTGATACAAAATGAATTTCCAGATGTCAGATAATTCTGCTGTTGCTCTTGAACTTTTCTATTTTTTTTTCCAGTATTCCTTCTGAAGTGGGTCAGAACCCTCCAATAATCTCACTAATACCATAGGTAAAGATATTCCCACTTCCCTGCCCCCCAAGTATCATGGTTAAAAACACTAATTATAAATATTTCTGCTGCTCTTTGCAAATCTGCATTCTCTACAATATTCAGTAACAAAATCACCAACAACATGTGTTTATACAAAACTCAGGAATTAAAGTCTGTTTGTAAAGCAATTGCACTTACACATCACACTAAAGCCTCTTAAACAGAAACTGGCATCCTGTGCCACATGGCAGTAAGCATTTGAGAAACCTTTCTACACATCTGGAAAATGCAGAAAACCAGTTAAATATAAAACCTGCTACATGCAAACCTGGTCCATAACGACATTTCTACTACTTTGCTATTTCTGTTGGCTGCAGGCCTAAGTTAGAGGTAAACCCTTCCTAGGCTGTATTGTAAGAGAAGAGACTCCAAATCAGGGCAAGGAGGGAGGAATCACAGTAATTCACATGCTCTTTCCTCTCTCATTTTCCTCTTGCGCCTTTTTGGATACTGTGAGGTAATTAAAGATACAATAAGGGTTTGTTGAATGTAAGATTTCTCCGTATGGTGTACAAATATGTTACATATTAGTACCATTAAAAACATAAGAAAAGTCATAAAAGTAATTCTGCATGGTTTCAATTTGTATATTTCACCCAAGGTTATCAGCAAAATTAACCAGCAGTGTTTATTTTAATTTTGAATACTAGAGAGTTTTGTTTTGTTTAACAGCCTAGGATATGAACAACTACAATACCCCACGCTGTCAGCATTTGTTGGTTTCTATGGGTGATGTTGTGTTGTGCAGATGAAACAGAAATTATTGCATTTATTCCTAACAAATACAAAACCATACATTTTGGGTTAGATTTTTCCAGAAGAATCTTAGGCTGTTCATTGTTTAGATGTTATCCTTCTGTTGAGCCCAAGAGCCTCCTCTGAAAATCCTGAAAAGCACTGCATCATGACAGGCAGAGTCCCACATACTTACCTCTGCACTACTCCTGGGTGCTTCTGTCCTGGGCAGACATGAGTGGAACACCAGCCATCCCAGGGCACAGGATCTCAGGATCCAAGGATAGATTAAGTGGCCTAAACTACTTGCATGCATTTAAATTACTTCTTATAATTTCATTAAATTATTAAGAACATGAAAACTGCAGGACTATTTGACAACCATCTAAATGCCTCCTTAAAAATCTGGCTTCCCAGCCCCACTGATCCCTCTGTAGCAGCCTCCCATCTCTCTCTCCATCTTGACCAGCACCATTCAGCTTCAGCCTTCTGGCAGGTGGACATTACTGCTATTGCTCTTTTGCATATATATATGTAGCATATATGTTAAAAAAAAAAAAAGAAAAAACCAAAAACCATATGATTTTATTTATATATATATATATATATATATATATATATGTATATATGTATGTATATATATATATACTAAAAATAACTACTTCTTGGCTGCTGATGGGAGAAACTCACTTTGCGAGGTAGCGAACAGGAGAAAAATTCCTTTACCTCTACTGTTATTTTGAACCTGTGGTTTCCACTCAGGGCCAGGGAGGTGTTTGGGATCTGGGATGGTGTTGTGCAGTGCTCGCTTCCCCGCTGCTGCCGGCCTCCAGCAACCAGTCCAGGTGACAAAGGGCCGCAGCCTCCCCACAGAGCTTTTTATCCATCTCGTTTTACTTGTTTACACACCCAGGAGGCCTTGCCCCCCCTTCTTTGGGAGGCCTGGAGTTTGCCAGTTGGTCTCCAAGGTGAGAGGCTGTGGCTAGCCTAATCTGCAATTACACTCATTCCCTGGACAATTGTTGTGGGGTTTCAAGAGTGTTTCTTTTTATCTCTTTTAAAAATAATGCCTTTCTTCTCATCTCTGCCCACAGGGCCTGCAGAGTGGGGGACAATGGGAGACACCCTGTGCTGCCCCTCACTGAGCAAGAAGCCTGAAGGAAGGTGGCTATGGAAAAGTGCTGCATTGCTCTTGAGCAGGGTTGTGTTCTGTAAGATTTCTCTGCTTTCATAGTTGATAGAGTTGAAAAAAACTTGCTGGTTCAATCTTTTACTCAAAACATAATAGAAGTATGTAAGAAAAAGAATGTAGTTTGTGTTTCACAAAAAAAAAAAAAAAGAAAAAAACCCTCACCAGTGTACATTTTTTTCCTGCTGGTTAATTGCCAATTTGAAGATCTGCTGGTGGTTAGAAGCTCTGGGGAGATGTTGAGCTTGTGTTCATTTGCAGCAAGAAGAAAGCTGAAAAGGTTAAACACCCACATGATGAGGAAAATTCCTCTTTGCCTAGACACAGCTATTAGCAACTAGGTCTGCAGAAGGTCACAAATATTGTCAGGAAGATAATGTAAGATTTTGGTAAGGAATCAGGATTTTGATAGATGCCTCAGGGGTAGGAAATAGCCTGCATGTGTTCTCTAGCCCTCTGGGGCAGCAGCAAGGTGAACACATAAGATCAAGGCTGGTGGCAGAGGCAGTGTGTACAAGTCAGTGTGAGAGCACCTGGGAACTGGAGAGAGAGCCCAGTTGTGGCCACGGATTAAACACTGAGCAAGAATGAAAAAGTTCATCATTTCCTGGCAAAAGCAGAAAATTACTTTGGGCAATTGCTAGACTAATACCACTTGCATCCTGGCAGGCTGCTTATCTCTCATCGACAGGTACTTCCTGGTACTAAATCGAAGATTGTGCAAGATTTAGAATATGTTTTTATATCTCTCATCTGGCAGCTGGTTGCACATTAATGCACAAGCAGGGAACAATGCTTATTTAACCATTTACTAATTCAGAAATATCAACTTTGTGAAAATGTAACGTCCCTCCATCCACGGTCTTTGTTTTGTGAATTGATCTCCAGAGACCACCTGGGAGTGCAGAAGGGCTACGAACATTATCTGGGCTGCTGGCATTGGCGCAGAGCCTGCTGCCTCCCCACAAACTCTGCAAAGACAAAACAGAGGCACTGAAGGCTGGAGAAATGGTTTTCACTAAACAAGTTTGTCCTTGGAATTTGGCATCCCCCTGAGTGACAAATTCTTCAGATGCAGATTTGCATTGATTTTTCAGAGGGGTAGAGTAGATTGAAACAACAAGGATAGGTTCTTAAAAACAACAACAACAACAAGTTATTTTAAACTCTGGAATCTGAGCTGCCTTCTGCTGCCTTTCCTGCCCTCTGCCAGCAAGCCCAGGCATATACAGATACACAGGGATGTTTCCTCTACATCCCTCTGAAAAGTGGACTGTGCCATTTCTGAGGTGGCTAATGAGTTACATATCTGAAAAAGCACATTACCTGTGTTTTCAGGTGTCTCAGATTACATCAGGGTGTGATGAAATATATTTGGTTGTACCTGCTCTGTTATTGTGCACAAAGCTGTAAGCAGAGTTCAGTGAATTCAGAATTTATCATAAAAGAGAAAAAGATTTCATCAGAACTCTGAATTTTTTCCTTGTCATTTTCTAATTAGCACTGAATACATACATAGCTGTTTGATTGCTGGTTTTGTCTGAACATCCTGAACTTTGTTTGTAGTTCAGTAGTGGACTGAATCTATTAAGAGAAATAGATTATGAGGCCTAACATGATTTATAAACTCAAGACAGAGTAAATTTAAGTAACTTAAGTTTCTAAAAATTCAAATTTCTTGTTGAATGTAGGCAAGAGGGAAGGTATATGAAATGCCTTATAAGCATTATAAGAGGTATCTAAAAAAAAAAGGCTCTGGCTGTTTTGCAGTTTAGTTTACAAGTGTGAGCACTGTTTCTCAATGTGCCACCTGTGACCATCGCTGTGGAGAAGATCTTCAGCTATGAGAAACACAGATATGAGCACATCTGCTTGTCCTTGGAAGGTAAATCAGCAGGATTGTTTGTGTTGAACACACGTTAAAAAAAAAATAGCAAGCACGAAGTTCCAGAACACTTTGCAGCAAAAAAGACTAATTTTATGGGATAAGCTTTTGTGCCATTAAAATTTCCTGCCATTAAAATTAAGAAAGTTTCACATACACCAAAAAAGAAATCCTTGTGGTAAGCACATTGTTAAAGGGAAAGTGTTCTGATTTTCAACCAAACTGTAATCCAATTAGATTACAGAATCATGGAATGTTTTTTTTTGGAAAGGACTTTACAGATCTTCTGCTTCCAAACCCAACTTAACTCTGACTTTAAATAAAATGCTTTTATATCCAAAAATGCTGTCTCCCTGTGTGGTTTGTAGTTATCCAGCTGACAGTAATTGTCAGCTCTCCAGAGCAGAGACCAGCTGGCACATGCAGACTGTGCTCATGCTACTGAGCTAATTCCAAAGAGGGTGGTCACCACCAACCTGCCTGCTGGGTCCCATCCCCAGACCTGCTTTGTAACAGAGACCCAACCCAGTCTCCACGTAGTTCTGACCCCACAGCAGTGACCCTCAGCTCACCCCTCTAGGCTGGGGAGCATTTCCAGCCTGAAGAGTACACACTGCCAGCAGTGCCTGCACAAGGGATTGTTCAGCCTGGCTACACATCTACAGCATTCCTAACCTTTACCTTTACTTGCCTTTCCCCCTTCCTCTGGGGAAGCACAAACAGATTTTGGTTTTTTAATGCTGTATCAGCTGCTAAATGCACATGTCACTTGACAAGGTTTTGAAGGCAATTTGAGACCAGGAGCATTCCAGAAAAGTAGGCAGTTATTTTTAATTTTTTTTTATTTTCTCGAAAATCTACCACAAATCTGTTTTCAGTTGGAGAATAGAAAATGAAAATACTAGATATTTCAGTTTTTAAGAAATTCAGCAACTAAAGTTTACTAAAAACTGATTATTTTTATCTTGTGCCTTGAAGAAATGACACTATAAATTCTTGAATATGGAGGCCAAGTGGAAAAACCAATGTTGTGTGTGTGTTAGCGTTTTTTTTATTCTACTACATTTCTCAAGAATATTGGCAAGTTTATGTCAACCACAGTGAAACAATGTGATGGAGGTCTGACATGCATGAGAAACTTCTGTGCTCAACCCTCTCTCTCTTTTGTTCACAGAAGAAAATAGTTAAATGAGACCAGCATTTAGTGGGACCAAATACCTTTTGATGCTGAAAAGCTGTCCTTAATCATGGCAAAGTGGGGGAAGTAGTGAAGAATAGAACAAGAATAGTCTGCAGCTTGCTTCAACAAAAAACAGAACAATCTGTCCTCAGTGAAGGGGGCAGAGAGGAGGGAGCCAAAACCAGAGAGGAAAAGGTTTCAGTGAGCTGTTCCTCAGAGAGGCCTCCCTAAAGATGATCACAAAGTGCTGGAACGGCCTGGGGAAGGAAGAGTAATCGTGAAGGCTCTGCTCTTGGCATAGGCCAAGAGAGGGATTCTTGATCATTTTTTACGACCCTCCCAGTCCTCTGAAATGTGGATTTTTACAGGTATCTGGGATCATGAAGGCACCATTAGGCAGGAGAGGAAAGGCGGTGGGAAGCAATGTCAGAAGCTGCACAGGAGAGGGCAGAGCCAGGCCAAGCAGTGCTGCAGGGGTGTCTGGAGGGGGCAGTGAGCGGGGAGCTGTGTTGGCTGCCAGGGAGGGGAGTGCTGCGCTTGCCAGCCCGTGGAGCCAAACTGACTGCAGCTATGACTTCAGCCCGTTTGGTACCATTTCTAAAACAACCACAAATGGGATGTACTTTTTTCTTGTTATGCATTAGAGCTTCCTCTCCAAATTAGCAAGAACTGTTTTGATTCCTGACTCCAGAAACCTACTGGTGGTGAGTTGGATGCTTTTCCCAACAAAGGCATGCTTGACGTGGCAGCACAATTCAGCACTCAGCATGCTGGGGATGCTTATCAGCATGGCTGGTGACAGACTATTGCTCCAGAGAGGTTTGTGATGTTGCAGTCCCCCCTTCTGTCACCCAGAAGATGAGCTATTGCCAGGCTCCTCTGCAGTAGTCCTGAGATGCTGCCACGTTGGCACAGGAGCTGCCATTGCCTCAGTGAAGATCTCCTTTCTCCAGCTGTGAAGAAGAGATTCAGGGATGAGTCAGTAGACCAAACATCCAGCATGCAATCTCAAAACATACTAATGCATTCTCACTGGCAAATGAGAGCTGGAATGTGAGAGGTGATGTGGTTGTAAAAGTCCAGCAAGAATGTCTCTGCCTGCAGACTTGCTAACCTGGTGATGAGAGCTTTAACACAGATTTGATGGGACTCATGATCAAAGCCTGAGGAGAAGGAGAGGCAGGGGGTGGCCTTAACAATTTCCAGCTGGAAACAGCACTGCTGGCAACCAGGTCAAGTGCCTGCATGGTACAGATGCATATGGACAAGAATAACAGAAGGAGATAAAAGTCTAAGCATGGTCCTCAGAGTGACCAAATCACAGAATTATTAAGGTTATTAAGAAAGGGACCTTCAAGATCACTGAGTCCAGCCATCAACCCAGCACCACCATAATCACCCCTAAATATATTCCAAAGTGCTACATCCAGATGCTTCTTGAACACTTCCAAAGACAGTGATTCCACCACCTCTCTGGGCAATTTATTCCAATGCCTGACCATCCTTTCAGTGAAAATTTTTTTTCCTAATATTTAATCTGAACCTTCCCTGGCATAACAACGCCATTTCCTCTCATAATTTGGCTGGAGACATGGCAGAAGAAACCAACCCCCACATGGCTACAGCCTCCCTTCAGGGAGTTGTAGAGGGTGATAAGGCCATGCCTGAGCCTTTTCCTCTCCAGGTTGAACATCCCCAGGTTCCTCAGCCAGTCCTCTTAGGATGTGTTTTCTAGACACTGTCCCAGCTCCACTGTCCTCTGGACTCTCTCCAGCACCTCAGTGTCTTTTTTGGAGTAAGAGGTCTGGAAATGACCCCAGGATTTGAGGTGTGGCCTCACCAGTGCTGAGTACAGAGGGACCATCTCTGCACTGGTCCTGCTGGCCACACTGTTACTGAACCACGCCAGGATGCCATCAGCCTTCTTGGCCACCTGTGCACACGCTGGTTCATGTTCAGCCATGGTTGACCAGCAGTGCCAAAACTCCTCCTTTCTTTCTGTTTGCCCAGTGGAGAAATCAGACTTAAAGGTTTTTGTATTTCCAGGCTAGGTCATCAGGCATGGATGCTACTGAGGATGCTACTTTTCAGCCTTGGTGGAATTAAAATTGCTTAGTGCCTTCTGCACTTCCATAAGTCTCAAAATTTTAGATCTCTGGGAAAGTGTCTCTTTTAAAAAAAGTGTATTCATTCCCTACCTGAACATTAGAGAAGTGTAGATGTCTTTGACTCCTTCCAGGCAAGGCTAAGGGAGTTTGGGTCAATCTCCTTCAAAGCTTCCAAGGGAGTGAATGTCTCCCACAGGCAGTCACAATACCCAGAAGAGAGATGGGAGACCTGCCATCACAGCATGGAGTACTGACCTGAGCCCATGGCTCTCACAGGACATGCACATGGGATAAAGGCAAAGACAGACCCTTTCTTCACTATCTCTGGATTCCTATAGTTTGGCTTTTGGATTGTGTTTTCCAGTATCATCCTCCAGCACCCAGTCTGGCCATGCTCTTCACAGATGAAGCAGACCACTGAGGCAGAAGACTCCAGCCAGAACTTGTGAACTGTGGCTTTGTCAGTGCTGACTCAGAGAAACTGCCAAACGCTCACACGGCAGTTTTGGGAATCCAATTAGAGATGTCTTTCTAGACTGTTCTGTCTCTTTCTGTTACAATGACGTTAAAGGCTTCAGCAAAACAGATCTTACTATAAAAGTCCTTTAAAAAAAATTTCACATGAATGGATGCATGTAAACTAGTTCCATCTGCTTACTCCCCCTTGTGTGTTACATCCACTGAAATGAAAAAATCACAGTGGCAAGGGAATTATCTGACAAGGAAGATTTTCTCATGCCTTTGACCTAAACAATTCAAACTTTTGATTCCAGCTAGACAATACTAGTACTAGTGGTAAGGAAGGTCCTGAAATATGTGTTTGTGCACCAAAAGCTTAATTTTGAAATTAAAAACCAAAAAGAGCAGTTCCTTGCTTTGCTGCTCCAATAATAGCTATTGATCTCTAGAAGTTCCAGAATCTGGGCAATCTCTTTCATCAATGAACATTCAACTAGAGACATATGGATTTGCACTGGATGTACTATGTCATAAAAATTTGAAGGCCTCCTCCACATGGTAGCATGCCTAATTCCCTGAAAAGGGAGGCAAGAAGTGCTGGGAAGTGCAGCAGGGTAGCCCTGTAGCCTGGCGTTCCCATTGCTAGCAACAGGCACTCAGCTTTTGCAGAGCTTCAGCACAAGGGCCTGCCAGGCTTGCTTTGTCTGAACTTTTCTTGATCTGCCCATAGCTGTGTTTTACCTTCTGTGACAACCATTTCTTTAACTGACAAATTGCCTACAATAAATTTAATTTTGTTTTTCTTTGTATGGTGCAGATTTATATAGATAGGACTTCCAATTAATACTTCTATGAATAATGGAGATGTTTGCATCTAATACAACACAGGGTTGAAAAATACAAGGCTGGAAACACAGCACAGAGCTTAGAGCAGTATAGGGCATTATAAAATCTGGGGCACAGGCTTGCCATTGGAGACCCTGCAGCTACCCATCCATGGTCAGTTAGAGAAATATGGACTTGGAGCTCGACAAATCTGGGTTTGGGTGTTACAAAGGGAACAAAAAAGGAGCCTTTAGCATATGTAGAGTATACCACACACAATAAATTCAGCTGCAACAGGTAGCTGCAGACCAGTGAAAAAAGAAGAAGGTGTAAATGTATCTTAGGAAACACAGACAAGTCAGCTCAAGTAGATCCTAGAGCATCAGTGTGATAACTTTCCCAGAAAGGATAGCAGAAGCTGAAGATTTACAGTTTTAAGTCATTCTGCAGGCTGGAGATTCTGATTTGGTTACTGCAGTATTTGTCTCTGTCTTCCACAGGGATGACACACTGAGAGGGTCTCAGTGGCCTGAGCTGCAGGACCACGACTGTGAGAATGATCAACACCCATTGACTCTGTGCATGTGTGGGATGTGCTGCTCCATCTGGATTCCTACAAATCTCTTGAAGGATTCAACTGAGAATCCCCAGAGAGCTGGCTGCTGTCATTGCAAAGCCTCTCTGGATGATGAGCGGTCTTGGGAATCCAGAGAGGTCCCAGCTGTCTGGAAGCTGCAAATGTCCTGATTTTCAAGAAGGGCAAGAAGGAGGACTCTGGGAACTACAGGCCTGTCAGTCTCACTCCAGTGCCTGGTGAAATCATGGAAAAGATTTTTCTGGGAGGTATTGAAAAACACCTGGAGGACAAGGCAGTCATGGGTCAGTGCCTACACGGCTTCATGTGGGGAAAGTCCTGCTTATCAAACCTGATTTCCTTCTTCAACAGGGTAACCCATCTACTTGATCCAGGAAAGTTAGCAGATGTTATCTGCTTGGACTTCAGCAAAGTTTTTGATACTGTCTCTCCCAATGTCCTTTTGAACAAAGTGTCCAGCTTGATGCCTTAAGACTTTTGTTTTTTATACATTTTTTCATATATTCATAGCTCTGTAGGCTACTGTCAGTATTTTTCCTACCCCGTCAGTTAGATAGACAAAACACATTCCTAAGACCCTACCATAATCTTACTCCTTCCTGGTACCAAGGACCCCATGTCTCATAACAGGATTCATTCCTGACAACCTATCATTCTTGCTCCTCTGGGAAACAAGGACATTTCGCTGTCCCATGTCTCATACAGTATAAACAAAAGTAGGGCTAGAAGTCAGGGGGGGTCTCAGTAGGGGGCCGAATCCAGGGGCTAGATGACCTAATGGACTTCTTTTTTAATTGGACAATATTTGATCGATACGCTAATTTGTCAAGCTTACAAAAACTGTAGAAAGCTGATTCCAAGTGTGCATGTTGTCACATTATGCACCTTGAAAGCTTTCAATAAAGGACCTGCTTTTTATGTTACTATTCTAATACTGTTGCAAAGTTTTATTTTCCCTTGTTTTAGGCAACAAGCTCACAGCTGGAAAAACACATCGTGTGATAGGTGAGCAACCGAAACATGGGTGGGGCACAAAGGGTTACAGTGACAGGGGTGACATCGGACTGGTGACCTGTCACTAGTGGGGTTCCACAGGGCTCCATCCTCAGCCCTGTGCTCTTCAAAAATTTCATAAATGACTTGGATGCAGGACTGGAAGGGATACTCAGTAAGTTCACACGTGATACCAAACTGAGGAGCTGTTGACTTCCTTGAAGGCAGAGAAAATCTGTAGAGAGACCTCGACGAATCAGAGCACCGGGCAATCACCAACCATATGGAGTTTTACAAGGGAAAGTGTCAGATTCTGCACCTGGGATGGAGCAACCCTGGTTGTGTGTATAGACTGGGGAAGGAGATGCTGGAAAGCAGCTTTGTGGAAAAGGACCTGGGGGTCCTGGTTGATGTAAAGTTGAACAAAAGTCAGCAGTGCCCTGGCAGCCAGGAGCGCCTTTGGGGCATCAGGCATGGCATTGCCAGCTGGGCAAGGGAGGGGGTTGTCCCACTCTGCTCTGCTCTGGAGCGGCCTCACCTCAGGTGCTGGGGCAGTTTTGGGTGCCACAATATTGAAAAGACACTGAGCCATTAGAGAGCATCCACAAGAGGATGCTCAGGAGGATGGTGAAGGGTCTGAAGGGGAGCAGCTGCTGTTCAGCCTGGAGGAGACTGAGGGGAGACCTCATCCCAGTTACAACTTTCTCATGAGGGGAAGAGGAGGGGCAGGCACTGATCTCTTCACTGTGGTGACCAGTGACAGGACCCAAGGGAAAAACCTGATGCTGAGTCAGGGGAGGTTTAGGTTGGATATTAGGAAAACATTCTTCACCCAGATGGTGTCTGGGCACTAGAACAGGCTCCCCAGCGAAGTGGTCACAGCACTAAGCCTGACAGAGTTCAAGAAGTGTTTGGACAATGCTCTCTCTCAGGCACATGGTGTGACTCTTGGGGTGTCCTGTGCAGGGCCAGGAATTGATGATCCTGATGGGTTCCTTCCAAATCAATCTGTTTCTTCTATGATTCTATGAGTTTAAGACATAGAGGAACAATGGAAGGGTGAGCATAATCCAAAGAAAATGGATGAAAACTAGGTGTATTTTAATTGTATTATTAATATTATTACCCACACTTTTCACCATATTGAAGTTTCACTGCCTTGTTATTCTTTCTTTTTCTGAATCAATTAGATTTGGATTAATGATAATATACTCTACAGATATAAATTAAGAATAAATTCTTGGCTTTACTTATGTACAAGACATCCTTTCTTTTTGCCCATAAACAAGACCTTGAGCATAGCACAAGGAAGAAGAAAGGAAACTGAGGGCCTCTTCAAACTCAGCTCCTAGCAGGGGGCCAAAGGCACTCTGTAACATTTCTCCTGCTCTTTCTGAGGTATGTGACACATTTTGCCAGCTGCAAGCTGCATTAATGGGAAGTTAGACTGTTATGTTGTGAGTGATTATTTTCACACCCCCAGAGCTGAGGTCTCTCAGCAGTGAGATTGCTTTGCCCCTCCCTGTTACCATTTCCCTTGAAATGGGATGCGGCCCTCTCTAAGGGCTGCAGGGTAGTGATGTCTTTGTGTAGGCCCCTTCCTTGACCTTGTTAGGCAGAAAATTAAGCATGACTTTAAATAGAGGTGATAGCATGTCTTGGTCACACCCAGCAGAATTGAACTCAGTTATTTGGATCATCCATTAGATCTTCCTATCCAGCCTGTGAGGAAATATGCCTTAGCTATGACAATATTCTTTCCTCCATACCAGTAAGCTTTGTTCTACTTCTGTCTAATCTCTCGTTTAGCAATTGCTGGGAACAGCAAAATCTCTGTTAACTTCCCCAAATGCACACAAGGTTTTCTTCCATAAACCAGGTGTTCTTGTCTAGCAGCAGGTTAGGTGGGAGTGTCACCAGAAGCAGGAAAGCATCACTCCCAGACCATCACTTGTGACCCCACCTTCTGTAGTACAGCACACATCTGGGTGGCTTGTGTGGGAAGGGACCAAGGAGCATTGGACAGTAGCACAGAGAGGACTTCAGACAGGGAAATGCAGAGAAGTAGGCACACTCCATGCTGCAGAAACGGTAGCAGGATTCCCCAAACTTTTCCAGCTCCACCTGCCCAGTTACAACATGTTATAGACCCTGCTGTGTTTCAAGATCTTTTTCACTAGTCCAGTCTCTAGCAAAGTTCCTGCTGATTTTAGAAGTAGGCTCTACCGTGTGTGGTTAGGCCTGAGGCAATAGAGAAATGCCCAGTATCTGTACTGCTCCCTGCAGTTAGCCATTCAGACCACAACCCTTGACACAAGTGAATGTTCTTGCTCAGTGTCTTGTTGTGCATCTCCATTACAGACACTGATGTTGATGGAGATCCTGCCACAGCACAAATCACCAGCAGCTGCTAGGACACAATCATTTACACAGAATCAGGTCTAGGATACTGGCATGAGTCAGCATCTGAGTGTTTGTAAACTACATTTTCTTTCTAAAGACTTATCCTTTTTAAAAAACAAATTAGTCCTATTGTCTCAAATGGAATCATGCTAGTGAAAAATGTAGTTTAGCCATATGAACAAGAAACCACACTACAATTACTCCCATGTTTCTGAAACACCATTCCTGCATTTGAGGCCAGGTAATGGTAACAAAAATTTGCTAACATTATCTACCCAGAAATTGCATAATCTGTCATGGTTGTTATCTACAGGGGGAAGTAACTATCTGTATTCTGATGGATGAAACCTCACAAGTTTCTGTACAAACAGTCACACAAGCCGGATGCTGTCAATGATGGCTGTTTCAATGATGCCAAGAAGAAAATTAAACAAACTAAAACAACCCCCCCAAAGCAAAAAAAATCAGCTCACAAAAAGTAACAAAACATTTCTTAGAACAGAATATTACTACACAAATGTTAATTCTAATTGTACTACTACAGTAAATATTATGTAAGCTTTAGGAATGGCACATTTAGTTCACCACCAGTTGCCTCTGCCAAGGACAGAGGCTGCAGTGCTATGCTGCCGTCCCTGACACGCAGTTTTCTGGACTCCCCTCAGCAGCAACTCCAGTGTGCAAGTTCAGCTTTTCCTCTGACCTGCTCCTTGCCCACACTGCCTGGCCTGGCACAGCCCTGTCCTTTCATCACCAAAATGGCATTCAGCATCAAGAAGAAGGTGGAAGCAGAGTCCTAGGACTGCTTTGGCTGGTTTCAGCAGTGCTTTGGCACCAATGTCAAGCAAACACTCCTAACAGCACTGTCACACCAGTCCCTTGTTGCCTATAAGGAACCAGACCTCCTCTAAAGCAAAACAGAGGGCCCTGGAACTTTGGAAAACTTGGAGCTCCAAGCTTATCTTGGAGGATTTGTCATGACATGGCACAAAACAGTGCTTGTTTCTTAGGGACTAAGTGGGTAAATTGGGAGGATGAGACTTATCCCCAGGCAGTGGGTCTTTCTGACATCTACCTGTTCTCCCAATGACATTGTGACAAATCAGAACAAACTGTGAACTCTTTGCTTCCTTTTACCCCAGAGTTGTGAAAAAGCATGTGCTACTTATTCTTCATTTTGAAAAAAATATTAATTTTAGCTTCTGAAGAATCCACGGGGAAAAGAAATGAAGGCTGAATTAAAGGCAGTATGCTAAAATGTCTTTAATTTGAAAATATTTGAAATATCACAAGTTAAAATGGGAATAGTCCAATCCCTGCCAAGGTACCAAGTAGTCTGATGGCCAGGACTGCACCATTGTTTATAAAAGAGGGTTTTCTGGCAACACTGACAAGTTTGTGGAGGGCATGTACACTGTCTTGGTCATTTCTGTGTACAGTTCCTTAAGCAGCTTGGGTTATCTGCGAAGGCCACCACCATTCCTATTCCACCATTGCCTATGTGAAATGTATGTTGCAAGATTTTGGTCTTGTTTAAAAAAGAACGAATCTCTTTAAACTAATAGCACTGACTTTGATTTCATGAAGGTGTTTGTGGTTCCTTTTAATGTAAAGCACTGCTTTCTTTAACCTGAGTAAACACACTTGGTTAATGAGCAAATTTTGGTTAGAAGTTTCATTGAGAGGTCAACTTTGGCTTAGGGCCTGTTGTTCAGGCCTCCATCAGGGCCTGTTGTTCAGGCCTTAGTGTATCACTGCCCTTAGTGCGAAAGCAGACTGAGGTAGTGAAGTGAAGGAGTAAAAAGTAAGGGAAGTTTCTCCACTACCTCTAGGTAAATTAAGGTTTGAAAGTTAAAG
>VZRZ01006028.1:285245-365637 GCA_013398175.1 Climacteris rufus | reverse complement strand
ATGAGGAAGAACTTCTCTACTGTTCCTGCNGTTCCACCTGAATATGGGGAAGAAGTTCTCTACCGTGCGCTGGAACAGGTTGCCCAGAGGGGCTGTGGAGTCTCCCTCACTGGAGATGCTCGAGAACCATCGGGACACAATCCTGTGCCATGCGCTCCGGGATGACCCTGCTTGAGCAGGGAGGTTGGACCAAATGACCCACTGTGCTCCCTTCCAGCCTGAACCATTCTGTGATACAACACCGTAGCTGTAAAAATTTCACTTACGCCGTGTAGCGGGGCTGTGCACAAACACGGCCACACGTGTGCAGGCTCCTTGCTAAGAAAAAGTATGTTGGGTAATTTAGGAAAATGATGTAGACCTATTTTGATACTTCTCAAAAGGAAAGTGTAAAACACAGAAGGGAGCAGGTTTTTTTCCATGCGCTTGCAGTATAAAAGAGTAAACCAGTAACGTCTAAGAAGAGGTCACTGAAACTTTAGAAAAGTTACCCACATTATGTGTGTATATGTATGCGGCTAAATATATATAAATATACATATATAAAATATATATGTACCTTAAAATATAAGCTTTAGTCATGTTTGGGTGGATTTCATTGGTTTTCAGTAGGTGTCACTAAAGCTCCAAAAGAACCCCGATTTTCACTCTTTTGGCTCTTGCATTCTGAAGTCTTGCATCTTTGCCATCAAGCTGCATCACATCGCTCTTACAGAAGTACTAAGTGTAAGTGCAGAGTACGAACTAATCCGATCCGCTCCATCAGCTGAAATGACTCCTGTATGCACAGGATTCGGAATGTCTCTGCATTGTCTGTCTGGACTTCCCTCTCGCTTGTGAGAAGTGCCCGCTGAGTGTCTGGTTGCTGTCACCACGTGCGGGTGTCGCACGCGCCCCGCGGCACAAGGAGGTCAGCAATGACCCCCGGACCTCAGGCTGGGAATGGGATTTTCCGGACTGCACCCAACAGCAGCAACTCCCTTCCCACAGGATGGGTGTACTGCAAATGCAGCGACAGGTGGAATAGCAGGGCTGGATTTTCACGACGTAATTAAGAGCAGAATCACTCAGCTGTTGAAAACACAGCACTTAGAATTTATCTGGGGGGTAATGATGTAGATTGGATTACTCCTCATTGCTTCCAAGTTCCCGACAGAGCTCTGGCATCCACAAAAGTGCAAAGTTCTTGTACGTAGACTTGGTGACAGGATTACACTTCACAATCCCCTAAACCTGGTGACCTCCATATCTAGTAGTGGTAGTAGTGTCATTCCTCATACCCCAGATCTGGTCTAGAAGCATCATATCAGCTTGGAAGTGGGAAAAAATAGCTTTTGCTCTCAGCTCTGTTGTTAATCAGCTGTTTCATAAGTGTAAGTTAAGTTTATCTGTTTGGTTAAATCTCAGTGTTTTCTATCTTGCTTTAATTCACATCCCCACCCTGAATTTCCTGGTTAGATTCTAAGTTTATAGGGGGAAGGATACGTAATCTATGTTCACACAGAGATTAAAGCAACAGGCTCCCTCCCATGTCACAGAAGAGTGCTAAGGTATACAAACAGTAAAACATCTGGAGATTAGTTTTAAGATTGAGAATTAGCAATAACAGGCACCATGTTGCCTCCTTTGTTGACACCTATGGGTGTGTCATCTCCTTCCAAGTCATTTATATAAAAATTAAAACTTAGTATCATATATATGTGAAGTGCATATGAGAGAGTGTCTCAGATGGAGACTCTGCTCAAGCTTCTTATTTCATCCAAGCCTTACAAGGCCACCACCCCACTGTGCTCTCTCACTGGGTTCTTTGCAGTCTCCTCGCAGTTTAAACTCAGCAAAAATCTCAAAACTCAAAAATCTTAAAACTCAAAAATCTACAGAGACTGAGGGGAAAAGTGCTCAGGTCTCTCACCACTTCTTCTATGCTTGCAGAAGAAAAATGGTTAATATTGAAATGGTCTCACTGTCAAGGCAGCCACTTTAAAAATGTTAGAAGCATATCCTTAACATAATCATCAACTTGTGTTCTGTGTGAGGAAATTTAGACTAATTTTCTCTGAGTTTGTGCGAAGAAGAAACTATTGTAAAGTAATTAAGAAGCAAAGTTATTGTCAATCACCTTGTAATGTTACAAGATTGGCAGATGCACTGCATACTAGGTTGAATCCTCAGCTGTGCAGATCAGCTTTGTCCATGTGCAGAGGGTGTAATTCCACTGCAAATCTGCTGTTAACAAAACTGGTGAATACCACTTTTGGCTGATTAAAAAAAAAATCAGTTGGGAAACTGGGGTACAGGTTAGGTCTCTGAACTACTGAGCTACAACCCAAACTTTTTATTTTTAAGCATCACCTCTTTGAACACACCTCTCCACAAATACAAGGCCCACGGCGAAGTTACCAGATATGTTTGAAGCACTGCTGGAATTAAAAGGAAGGTTTCAGGAACCTTTCTTCATCTCATTTCCGTGAACAGGGACTTTTAATTGGTCTTAGGACACTCTGAATTTAACTCTGCTATATACATGCCCATATACACGCTAGAGATTCAAGAACAAAATATTTTCAGTAAAGATTTTCTGAACAATTTTATTAAGGCAATTTTCTTAATTATATATATATATATATATATTCATTCATATAGATCTATAATTCAAAGAGCTAAACAGTTGTCTAAGGCACTTGAA
Source organism: Climacteris rufus (assembly GCA_013398175.1). Lineage (NCBI taxonomy): Eukaryota > Metazoa > Chordata > Aves > Passeriformes > Climacteridae > Climacteris > Climacteris rufus. The sequence goes on along the minus strand of VZRZ01006028.1, from coordinate 362,951 downwards.
CTGTGCACAGCAGAGTATCCTACAGTACTGTACAAGTAGGCAGCACACTTCTTTTTCCTTNTATATATATATATATATTCATTCATATAGATCTATAATTCAAAGAGCTAAACAGTTGTCTAAGGCACTTGAACTGTGCACAGCAGAGTATCCTACAGTACTGTACAAGTAGGCAGCACACTTCTTTTTCCTTGTTCCATAAAAACACCATAAAACAAACATATGTACTGTATAAACCCCCCAAAACATATTTTATGTTTTACAGATTATGATGTTGGACTATATTTGCGTGCATATGTAGGTATGTATATATACATATACTATATATATAGATACACTACATTACAGGTAAAACCTGTTAAAGAAGCAGCTATGATTGATTTATAATGATTACAGTTATTTGCATTCACAGATATCACACACCTGTGGAAAATGCAATATCAGATCTGTCACTTCTTTATAGTTACCATATTCAATCTCGCTGAGTAAAATACAAGTAGATGCATTCATTTTATAACTGTTATGTAAAATCTGCCCTGCATAAGCTGAAAAGTTATAGCTATTGATTCTTCACAGCCTTACATCTTTTGAAAGTAATGAAAGATGTGGAAAGTAGATTTTAAAGTGACAGCAGTTCTAAGCTGATACATTTTTTGTAGTTACCAGTAACTATCTAGCATGATGGGCAGTGGGGAAAAAAGGTATGAGTTTTGTTTGCCTTACATTACTCCTAAATAGGAACATTTAATGAAATTAAAGTGAGTTACTTGAAGACTAATTTGTTACTATTTTAAATCAAATTAATAGAAACAATGAAGTCCAAGAACTGGCCCAATGCATATTAGGTGACACTGTACATGCTGCAAAATTCTAATTCCAATGCATTCACATGAAAATTTCATTTCAGGTGGTTGTGGCCACCTCAGAGTCTATTCAGCATGTGAGAATCTTCTGGCTTTGCTGGACCCTTGTGAGACCCTACTGGAGCTTGGCAACCTGCCCTGGTGTGCAGGGGTGATGAAGCCATCCTTACCTGGAGCCATCATTCCGTGTGTGTGTCCGTGCAGACTGGCTGGGAAGAGGTGTGTGTGCAGTGATTCCTGCCCTGAACGTGCCCTGGTGCATTGCAGCTCTGCCAGAGAAATACAGGCTCCTGTTTGCCCAGTGTTTAAGGTACAGCTGGGTCCAAAGCAGGGCACACTGAGGTTGTCATGGTTTCCTGTTTGAGCTATTGTTCCCCAAAATGCTGGGAAGGGACACAGACTTATCAGCTCCTGTGTGTACAGCAATATACGTGCTCTACAGCGTTCTTGCGCCTTCCCCAGATCTGCAGCTTGCTTGTAAATGGAATTATGTCTTTTTTTTTAAGGAAGGAAACCCCAAAACATGAGCTATTTAAACAGCTGCAGGCAATTAAGCATGTGCCATCTCCACACCCTTCCCACCCCGCTCAGTAGGTCAGATGCCTGTTCAAACAAGCCATTAGTAAACTTTTGTTTCAAATCACACCAGCTAAAATAATAATCCAAAACACTGTATTTCTTTAATTCCAAAATTTATACAAGTTTACAAATCAATATACCACCACACAAAGTAGTGAAAGAAAAAGAAGATATGTTTAGCAAGATTTTACTATATCATAACAATGTTCAAATATTGTAAATTTGACATAGTATTGCAAGATTTTTTTATATAAAGATTTAATGATTGAACAAGGAGATACAGAGAATACCATTACTTTCTTTGTTTCTATCCAATGCAATATTCAGCTTCTAGGAAATACTGGTGAAATGTTGTGTCTAGTTCATATGACCTTTATTTCCATTGAAATCTCAAAACAAAATGGAAACACAAAGTGAAACAAGACCTTATTAATTATCAAAATTAATAAATAGAAACCTGTTTGGAAGCTACAGCAAATATATGTTAATTTCACACAATTTCTTCCTTTCTCTCTACAGATACAGTTCCATAAGTTTTGGTGGGGTTTTTTTCAGATTTCTGTTAAATAGAAATTTTAAGCTATTCTGGGGAATTTACTCTTTTTTTTTTTTTAATTTGTCCTTCAAAGTATTTTTGTATCAAAAGCTTATAAAATCTTTCAGAATATCTTTTTTTCTTTTCATCAAAATCTAGGTCCCATCAGAGAGCATTGCACTGAGCTTTGTACAGTAAGAATACAGATAGTAACAATAATGGAACTAAACATGGGAGCTCCTAAAGGCAGGAGGCAAATTTATCCTTTCTTTTTCACCCTGAGTATTTTTTCAGTTCAGTTCACTGCAGTGGCACAGGTTTTAACTCCTCAAGATAGACACAGTTCATGTGTACCTGACAGTTTCATGCAAATGTCGGCCTTTAGCTTGGTTTGCTTTATCATCCAAGCTTGGGCAGACATTAAGACATGGGCAGACGTTCTGGTCTCTGCTCAGGATGCCAGCAGTGCTCACACAGACCTGTCCTACCAGGTAGCCAGGTGACTGTGGCTCTCCTTTCCCTGGCTCCAGCCTGGGCCAGCTGCAGCCAGAGAGGGGGTTTTGGTTGTTTCCCAGCTGCCTGACTAGATTAGATGGTTTCAGTCTGTACTTGCACTTTATGATGACACAAAATCGGGGCTCAGATTGAATTTATAGTCAGGTTAAGTGACTGCTAATTTGAAAGAAATTCTCTGCTGTAGCTGTAGTATTACTAGTCACAGGTCTGAGTTTGAAGCATCTCTGCAGGAAACAAAGCACTCATCTCACCTGGAAGGGGGGGGTCTAATTTCTGTCAGATCAGGGATACTTTCATGCCTTTGTTTCACAGCTTTCATTTGGCTTTCAAGTTAAAAAACGAGCACTCATCTGATGTGATTTTTCCATGTCAACACTGAGGTTGTGGTGCTTCTCCAAGAGGTGCTCAGTGTGGCCAAAGCAGATGCTGGGCCTGCCCCACCCCACATCAGAGGTCAGTGGAGTCCAGCACAGCAAGGGACATACACAACTGCAGGTAAATGATAAACCCAGCAAGTAAATGCAGTCTTGTAGACCTACGAATGAATAGTTTCTGTGATTTTCAAGAGATGCTGCTTCTGGTCCTACCATGTTTCAAACCACCAGCTGAAATGGTATTTAGCTTAAATAATCATTAGCATTTAGTTTAAATTTTTTTGGTACTTGTTGAGTCAACATGTATAGCACAATTGAAAAAAAACATCAGATAGACCGTCTTTGAGTTATAAGGATTAATATGTATTACCTGAAAGAAGAGAGAGACAAGAGACATTCTAGAACCATTTCCTTTTTCTATGTGAAGAAGAAATGAGGATTTGATTAAGCATCCATTCTTTTGCACCCACAGCAACACGCTGTGATGTGTGATTCTACTGATAAATGTGGTGTATGAGCTCATTTCTGAAACCCCTACTTCAAGCTATTCATTTTCTCTTTGTGTGGATGTAGACATCTGAGTTCATGTCTGACTCTGTGGAACACAGGTATCATGTGTGTGAGGTATGTCATAAATTGTGGATGACATTTAAGTGATTTGTCCAACGTGATGAAAATTAACACAGTGATCCCTATTAGCCAGCTGGACTGTACTATGCATTTCATGAAAAGTATTATTTTTTTTTTGCCTTTTAAAATATTTTTTATTTTTTCCTCAAGATTGACTTACTCATGAATTTCTTAGGACTTATCCTGATTTTTCACTTCTAACAGGCATGCAGCATCATAGACAGGTACATGGCGTAATATTTCCACTGGGCCGTTGATGCAACTGGAAGACGTCTGAAATCATCAATATAGAGGACCAGGAGGTGCAGCAGAAATTCACTTCAGGCTTCTCCATAAGGTAAAGCAGGCTTGCTTCACTGCACATAGTGACATATCAAATTCTCATTATTTTTTATTGCATGGATAACACTTTACAGCTGTTGTGTTTCTGCCAGTTGATATTTAAAATATAAAAATAGTATATACAATTCTATGCCTGTGTGTGGGTACAATACACAATGGATAGTTTATAGTTCTAGTTCTGAAGTATACTACATTTTTACGTAAGTTCCAATACAGGCAACTCTTTTTGTCCAGTTACATAAATTGTAATTAGCTCAATTAGTTTGCTGAACTGTGGGCCAAAGAATGCATCTGACTATTATCAAAATAAAAATAAATTAAAAATTAACTCAGCATCTCTACCAAGGCTAATGTTCTGCCTCTAGCAATGGCTTGTAGTGAATACTTTTAAAAAACCCTCCAACCCCAGAAGGAGGATAGGGAAAGCCTAAGTGATACCTCACCTACATATCCTCATTTCTTTTGACATAACGCAGCTTGAAGAAGTCTGAGCCAGAAGTTGTATCCTTTGTGTATCTTTATGTTTCAGCTCTTAAAACAAAAAGGTTGGCACATGACTTTCCATCCAGGCTCCTGGCCTAGTATGGAGGATATCTTCTTGCAAAATCAATTTTTTCACTTCATTCTAAGGGTTTAACAAGGTTTAGTTTGCTTGTGTAACCCATATGTGCCTTGGCATGACAGTGGAGCTACTGTCTTATATAAAGTATTTATAGTCTGACCTTACCTTTGCCCAAGTTATTCTGCCTGTGCAACAGCTACCTTTCTGCCTGCAGTATCTTGGCTGCTTTCAAATGTTTCAATGTGATTAAGGCAACACTGAGATCTATTTAATTGCTCCACTCATTTCCTTTGAAGTGAAATACTGTGTTTTATAGTTCAAAGTCAACATAGTAGACCTTTATATGATTTTGGACACACATTTCTAAATTTGGCAACATCAGCAAAAGAAAAGTTTAAGCAGAACTGTTCTACTGTAACTTTTAAGTTTACTTTTCAAATTCTAAAAGTAAAAATTAGCATTCTACCAGAATTGCTGACAAACCTTAACTCTAATGGCCTGCTAATTCCTGTATGATTTAGTGCCAAAGAATACATTTTCACTGCTTCCTTGATGTCGAAGTGATGTTTCTATATTTATAAAATGATGGGCCTTCTAGAAGCTTATTTTCTGCAAATGGAATCCTAATGGCTCTTATTGATTCCATTAAAAAGGAAGGTGCTGCTTCCTTTGCTACAAGCATGTAGTTGGGTTTTTTAATTTGGTTATTGATATTTTGGGGCTTGTACATCATTAGATTTTTACTAGAACGTGAGGGATCCCAACTCATATAAATCTTAAAACAGGATTGCCAATCTCCTTAAAAATAATAGAGTGATGGCTGCTGGAAAGCACTCTCCTGTTACTAGAAGTGCTCTTTACTAAAATAATCCACCTCATTTATGCAAAACTGGTCTTGTTGTAAATAGCTATAAAGAGGGATATCTAATTTTAGCCACCAAATTGCCTTCCTGCCTTTAGGCTGACATTTATACAACAACCTTCAATTTTATAAACTAAAAACATTCCACAAGAATCTATTGCAGGTTCTGAGGTAAAAATCACATCTACATAGACCTTTTATTGCCAGAAAAAGAAATACTTACACTTCATAATTAAAAACTGAACAGGGCACATAGAAGACAAAAATAAATTGTAATATGTACACACATTAGAAAGGATAAATAGCAAATATATTGTAATACTGCATTAAATGTACGCATATGTGAATTCCAGACCCCCCCAATGTTGTGTACACTAATTCAAAGGATAAATAAGTGCTAATATAAGACAGAGAATTTCTTAGTGTAAACAACGCCACAGGCTTTTTAATAGGCCTTTGGGCCAACTCAGAAAAACCATGTATTGCCTTTCACACTCCATACCACTTAATTTTAATAGTACTGTATTCACATGTACAATTTCAAGATAGTATAAAAAATTACGAGTCTAAGAAGCATTCTTCACACTCAACAATAGCAGGCTGGAGACACTCCAAGGATTTTCCTTTCACTTTTACAGGACCACTAGCTGAAGACATACTGATTCATCTGGGAGTTCTTCCTCAAAGCAGTGCAGGAGTCCTGAACTGTAAAAAGTTCCATTAGTAATCACTGCTCAGGCCCACTAATAAGGACTTCAGTGCCTAATTTCAATTCTGCCTTTGGATTCCCACCAGCGTGATGTCGAAGCTGTCACCACTGCCTGCCACAGATGACAAAGACAATGATCCCTCTGCTCGGAATGGCAAGTGACAGACTGCAAGGAGTGTTTCTAAACACGAAGATTTTCATTGCCTTCATAGTGTCACCTTATTTGTCCTTCAAATCCTGTTTACGTATTTCTGAGGATCCAGAGTATGTCAACATTAAAAACCAAAAAATAGATGACTTGTTCTGTATGAATGTTCCATGTGTTTTCCTGAAGCATGCGCACTGGGATTTAAAAAAGGACAGACGAGTTATCCTAGGACTAATTTCTGGCAACTGTATTTACTGGCACCAAAGAAAATGACAGTTCTTCCTAAAGTACTGATGACATGAGGACTTATGGCTTGCTATCTTTTTAAGACAGGCCGCAGCCACTAAAAAAACCTACATGCACATTTGCTCACACTCTTAGTTTTTTTTTTTAAAAATAGTTCTTCCCACTGGCCAAGTGCATTGTTGAGCAGTCCCATCCATTCCACTTTTCTCTGTGGACTGACAAAGTCTCTATCCCCCAGTTCTCAGTTCTGTTGTCACCTCCCTCCCTCTCGGCTACCCTCAGTCACCACCCCATGAAGCCTGATGAGATCCTGGCAGCAGGCTCTCCAGCGATTGTCTTCAGCACTTCCTGACTTGTGGAGCTCCAGTGAAGAGCCCCACTGGCTTGTCTGTGTGGGAGAGCCACAGAACCGTGGTCTGTGTGGACACGGACAAACGCTTCCCGTGGGTTCCCCGCCCAGACAAATCATTTGTTCATTGGTAAAGACGAGGGCAGCTTTCTTCATTAACCTCAAGGGAAGCTGCAGCACACACTCAGACAAGTTCCAGTGCAATCTCAGGTCTTCAGGACGCAATGATTTCCCCAAAGAAAATTGTTATATGAAATACGGGATGTGGTCAAACGGTTACGGACGATGAAACCTGAAAAGATAAATTAAAAACTCAGAATTATATTATTTCAACTGACAAGGACACTGATCCTCATGCTGCTCTCATTGCTGTTTGCTTTTGTGGCCCAAACAGAATTATTCCTGATTTTCCTGACCTGTGTGGATTTAGAGTCAGACCTATTACAGCTCGCTGTCCATCTCTACTTAGAAAACCAAACCCAGGGATTTGGTGTGGCTCGAGCACTGGTCTGTCCATACCAACAACCTGCCAGTGTCATCCCTGGCACGGGTTTGCTTGGGTGAGCCAGCTCTTTCAGGTACTGCCTGGGCATGGCTGGGATTAGCACAGGACAGCAGGCAAGCTGGGGTATGGGGGGATGTCCCCTGTTCCGAGCTGAGAGGAAGAGGTTAACTGTAGGAGATCAAGCTGTGCCAGGCTGGCTGGCCTCAGGGCCAGAGAACAGTCTCCAGTCTGTTTGGTCTGCCAATACAGATTTAGTCACAATTGAATCCATTATCTGGAGATGCTGTCAGTAACTACTATCAGAAAAGCTTTGCTAAACCATAAAAGTTAAATTTCTTTTTTTTTAATCTTTGTGCAAAATGAGACTGACAAAAATTTTATATTTTTTTAACTAAGCAACAGATTTTGTAGCACTTCAGAGGCTTTCTTCCTATTAACAGCAGTGAACTGAGGCACATGAAGGCCCAAATATTCCTCACTTTTTTTCAGGCTTTTAGGTAGGGCATGTACATCACTCCAGATTGCCTGTATGATGGCTAGAGAAGTGGGTTGCTCCAAAAGGTATCGCCAACCTTTTCTATAATAAGTTAGCAACCTACAGCAAACTGAACTGAAATCATCTTACATGTAATGAATGCAAGCAAACGGGTAAGGAGAGCAGCAGTATCAGCTTCTCAATGCATCTATCACCAGACATAAATCTCTGTTTAAATTGCTTAAAAAATGTATCTGTCAATGAAGTAGTAAGAGATGCAGCAGCTTGAAAACAGCATAGATAATGATGCACCTACACAACAGATTTACCTAATGTTTGACACATTTTCTCTTAACAGTTCCACACATTATCCCTGTAAGTTGATTCAGTACAATACAGGGATGCATTTCTCAAATAAAGGAGGTGTACACAAAGGCTGACATTCACAACTATGCAGCTCATCTGCTAAGTGAGGGTACAGTGGATTGCAAAAAAGACACAGGGTTTTTGAATTTGTGTAGAAAAACAATATATTGGACTATATATAGCATTTCCATTAGAAACACTTCATGAACATCTGTTAATATCCTCTTCCCAAACTTTTATTTATTTCTCTATATTTAGAAACTCAGTTTCTTACATTTTGTTCTGAAATAACAGAAAGAATCAGTCTGAATAGAAAACCAGTTCAACTGACAGTCATTACAGTAAAGGATGAACAATGAAAAACAGAGTTTTTTCTTTCCCAAGTTTAATATCAAATTTTAACATTTCTAATATATTATAAGTACTGATTATAATATTAAAGCATCTTAATCTGGAATAATATAAGAAACCATATGCTATAAACTGCTTTTGTTTAGTGAACAGCTTCCTTGTTGTCTCATTCTGTTACAGAATAACCTTTTTTAATCAGCTGCCACTGCAAGTGTCTTTTGGTTTGCATTATCTCAGTGATCTCCTGAGACAGAATTCCTGGCTAGAGAGTTCTGTCTATGGTTTTCTTAAATCACTTTTGTTGTATCAATGCAAATGTAGCAGAAGCTACATAATTTTTAATGAGAAGTCCCGAAGGAAATGGGATCTCTTTTTATTTTCAAAATTGCAATTGACTTTAAACTTCTGCATGTTAGTCTGCTCTTAATTAACTTTTTCTAGTGTTACTTTTCTGACTTTTGTGTAGTAACTCCACAACATGACCAGTGAAACAAAAGAGGGTGGAGAGGGAACAGAAAGAACCTGATTTCTCTCAGGTTGAAATTCTTTCAGGACCCTATAGAATCATTGCCTATATTTACCACAATTTGTCTGTGCCTAATTTTTATTCCATTTTCCAAGGTCCTCCTCAAAAGAAATAATTCACTTTTTAACTGGTTTGTCACTCCACTGGATTCCTGGCTCAGATTTCAAGAATCCAGTTGTAATCAGTCTCAATTGTTCCCAAGAGCCATGAAAAAGTATCCAGTTCTTGTTGGATGACTCATGCATATCTGTACTTACAATTCAATATTGCAATGCAACTCAAGAAACACAACAATGGAAGCAGTAGGCTGCTTTCTATACCTGCTATTTTTATTGTCTCCCTTGAGATGCCCCTTTTTTTTTAAGTAAAAAGTAAATTCTGAAAAAGATATACTACCTATGAGCAGAAGAGAAAACTACATCAGAAGCCAAATGAAAATATGTATCTCCATGTTTGAAAAGGACATTTTCTAATGGTCAGAATGCAACACTAAATTAAAACTCTGCCTCTCAGTTCATCTCCTGGCTTAGGTTTGCTGTCTGTGAAACTGGTTTGAATTTTTGAAAATTAATTTGTTCATGTTGTATTTGAACAGAAGCGACTTTATATTTTTATTTAAAAAAAACATGTTTTGGTGAGAAAGAAATCACTGAAGTTATGAAATCAAGCAATGAAGCAGGAGATGCATGTAACACCCATCTCCCATTATGATTTTTTCTTGTGACACTTTAATTAGATGATTCACACTCACTAGCTCAGATCCTGAGTTTGTAGCAGGAAACAGAAGGGACCCAGTCCTAGACCATTGTTTTTATTTGTCTTAATTCTCTGTGGAAGCAAAGACATTGATACTATGTATGCAGTATTGGCCAATCCTAACATCAAATTTTGCTTGCTGGTGGCCTTTGTAACTTCAAGAAAAATGAACACATGCCATGGGGATTACAGAAAGTGTCCCCCTCTCCCTAATAATAACTCTGCCAAATTACAAATTTGAAAGCCTGCTAGAAACTGTGGACACTTCAGAGATTATTATTTAAAATAACAATGCTTGAGACAACATCTTGGTGTTATCCACAGCAGAGAACAAAACAAGTCCAGATTAATACATTAGAAGTGGCGAAACCAGAATCTATCTTATTTCCCCAGAAACTGCTGTCAGGAGTCTAGGTGACCCTTAGAAAACTTGCCAAAACACTGGTGAGCTTTTCTGAAGTTCAAAATATCATGTAGTTTTCATTTAGCAAATGCATCTATAAAAATATATATTTTCATGAGCAAGGGAGTGCTGCCAGGGAAGGAAATCCCTTTTATTTTGTGTGCTTGAGGACTACTAACTTCGTATGTGAGAACCACCTTTCTTTCAAAGGGTTATTTTTCAGATTTCCCAAACAATCTTTTTCTACGTAGCGACCAATCCATCACAGTCACCTTCACTGCTGTATCAGCGAGAGATGGCATCAGCAACACTGGGAATTCCAACAGGATCAGTGGTGGGATTCCAGGGGACTCATGGTAGGAATCCACACAAATCATGGCACAACTGCAGAGGGCTTGCAGAAAGGCAGAGGGTTGCTGCACACTCATTCCTCCCACTTACACAAGAAGAGGGATTCACCCACCTGGTAAATTGCCGACTTTCCTCGTGTACTTCCATTTCTGTGCTTTTAAATTCATTCAGTTCTTTCCGTATTGCTGCCTAATAAACAACAATGATACATGCAACCATAAGAAATATTAATTTCAAGGAAAATAAAGAGTCTGAAAGGAATATGGCCCTACTCTTGCAGGTTCCTTACAGTTCCCTTTTCCAGTCTCCCTTACTGTAATCCACAGCTTTCACACATTTCTCATCATCAGCATGAGTGACTTCTCAATTACAGCTGTTCAAAGCAGTCATCTGCTACAAAGAAATGCAAAGCACCAAGCACCAAAAATAAACAAAGAAACATCAAATCTACTGCAATGGATGAATCAAGGCCCCACTGAAATACAGCACTTGGTAGAGACAAAGATGGGCAAGGGACTGGATTCCCCTGAGAATCACTTGCTGAGTATGCAGCCCCGAGGAGTTCTATGTCCAGGCATGGCCCCTGAGGAGCTGGTGAGTCACTCTGCCTGCACAGGCACTCAGCACACAGCAGGGGCCTTGTGTCTCCCCACAGGGCTTCAGGAATGCAAGATGAACACCATTTTTTTTTAAGTGGAATTAGTCACTTGGTTTGATTAGTTTTATGTTAAATGACATTAAATATTTGGACATTTCAAGCTTGGGTTTTCAGTTGGCAGATACCCAAGAACAGCAGAAATTCAGTACCCTTTGTAAATGCCTTGTTGCTTATGTTAAAAGATTGATAAGCACTTTACTTCACCAAGTAATAAATATGATTTCTGAAATATCCTAATATATTCTAGAAGAGGTTTTGTTTCTATGCCATATGCCATCCTACCTTCACTGTTAGAGGAAATGACAGTTTACTCTTACTTACTCTTTTCTTTCATCATTTTAAATAAAGACAATATCTTTTCATTCACCTTGACCTGAGATTCTCGTTTGATTGTCAGATGAGCTGGCAATTTCTTAATATTGATATTAAAATACAAGCTGAAATAAAGTCAGTGCTTCACCACCCTTAGCTAAAAGTGGATTCTTGCATGGATCACTTTTGATGTCAAGCACATCTCACAGGACTTCCATAAAAGTCCGTTCAGACCCAGTGCTAAAAGGGACAGCACGTTTGGATACATAAATCCTACAGCTTTCCTTTTTTTAAGTGGTATAGGAGGGAAATGGACGAGTATTTTACGGTAATCTTTGACTGATGTGTTTTTTACACAAGAATCACAGGATCATTTGTCTCATCCTTTGTAGTTATGCAGCGGAGCTATGCACTGTGGCACGTGAGAGGCAAGCTTCCCAAGAAGGTGTGCTGCATGCACATGGTCAGTTCCTGCACTGGTGCTTGTGGCCAAGAACCCTGAGGAGGATGGAGCAGCTCCTACCTTTTTTCACTCAAATGAGTTGCAAAAGTAACTCCTGGAGGCAGTGATGCAGGCTTCTGCCTGCAAACTCCTGCCTGAATTCCAGAGGTCAGAGCCACTTTTGCTAAGCATTTATCTGGCTTAGCAAGGATTTAAAAATTAGAAAAAAAAAATCAGAAATTCTGGCCTGAATTGTCATAATGGAGGTGGCAAATACGCCCCTAATAGGCACCTGAGTGGGTTTTCTTAGCTGCAAGCAGTAGATGCACAGCGGTACCGTGACAATCTTGCTGTCTCCAGCAGATGTCATTTTTGATGCTGGCATCAAGAGAATGTAAACAAGAGGAAAGCTCCCCAAAAGTGGCAGATACAAGCATTTTCTTATCATCTACGTTTGTCCCTTGCCTTGTCTGCAGGAGTTAACCTGGCCCAAGGCTTGTCAGCACGGCGGTCGTAATCCGGAGAATCCGTGACCTCCACGTACTCGTTAAATCGAAGGATTCTTCTCTCTTGAAGTTCAGCCACTGTAGGCCTCAGACTGAGCTGTAAGCAGCAGGCAGAAAATAGTATGCTTAATAAGATGAAATAAAATAAAATAAAAGAGCAGGGTATGATGTAATCTCAAGAGAATTTTAATGGTATTTCTAAATAGGGTCACTTTCAGGTGTCTAAAAACAGGCATCATCCTGGGAGTGCTGCGCAGGAATGGGGAGGCAGCACAACCTAATTTCTTCAATTATAAAAATAGTCTTTGTCTGGCAGGTCACAGAGAATCATGACAGTTATCCCTGGAATATTAATTGTGACTTTGCAGCTGTCACAGCATTTACCCCACCAAGCCATTTACATTCACGGTTATACTGTGTTAAACCATAATACTGAAAATAAGTGAGATTTGGAGTATCTGCCTAACTAAAAAACCTGCTTTTGACCATTTAGGGGTCATTACAATGCCAAATTGTTTCAGTCACCTCAAACAATATTCACTTTGATTAACTAAGGACGATCATGTTAAGGAAACCATATTTTTGCAGAGAAGGACAGACCAGGGATACTTATGAAAACTCCCCCCCATCCTCTCCCAGAACAGATCCATAGCTGCTCCGTTTCCAGGGACAATGAGCATGATCCCACCTGCAGAAGCTAAGGCCACTGACGTGGTTAGAGAAGCAGTGAAGGGATTTCATAGGGCTCACATTGCTTTGCTGCCCTCTTCGATGCTCTAGGGAAGAGTGGATCTGCAGGTGTGGCTGCCCTCAAACACACATGACAGAGGAAACATGCCACTTACATCCCCTGCTTACACACACAAATATGGCCAGACTCAGTATGCTTCTCCAGGTATGGAGAACTGGACAGGATGGAGTTTCCCCCAAGATGGACTTGCCTTGCACTATTTTTTAAGCAGATTTCTTATCTGTAAATATGACTGATGGACATTTGCAGCAATATCAATACACTGATTTTTAGACTCTTATAAAACATAACTCTATGCACAAAAATACACAATACAGAAAAGCACATCATCACCTTTCTACTGAGTCTACGTTTTATTTCTCTTTTGGCTTCCTGTTCCTCTTCTTCATTCTTCTCTGTTTTCAGAAGAGATAAAAAGGAGTGAATATTTAAGTATTATAACTGCACATACTGTATTTCTCTTGGTTGAAAGCTTCAGAACTTCAAGTCCTGGCTCATGTTTCCTCATATTTCTGGATGATGCCGCATGTGTTGTCTGCTTTTTGGCTTTTGTGTGCTCTCATTCTTTTCCCTATCCGCATTTCCCCTGATTCTGTAGACATCTCAAGTCAACTGTGGGTCATGAGCACAGCAAAGAGAAGGTGCCTGTCATTTCCTTTCGGTGTTTCAGCAAGCAAGCACCCTGAAAGACTTGCCTGATGTTTCAATTACTTATTCTAACATTAAAATCACTGTTGCTTTTACTTCCAACATGCCATCTATTGATTTTAGGGGAAGAGTCTATTTTATAAGTGCCAAGCAAAAGTTTGCTCTGAGTATTTGAATCACCCAAGTGTCTTCTACTGCTACAGGACAGGAACCAATGACATTTGTTAGTGTATTTGTTCCTCATTTGTTAGTACAAATTGGTTTTATTACTTAAATTTTTTTTCTGGTTTTACAATGGGAGCATAAAATTCATCACTCAAGGCCTCTTGATTAAGGGCCACTGGCTAGATCAAATGAAAGAGTACAGCAAAAAATTACATGTGCATTTTTGAAATGTATTTGGGCATGTGAATGAAACAATTTGCTTTCAACAAATTTCTGTTCTAACCAAACTTAACTTCTTGAGTGCCAGTGAAAAGCACACTTACAAGGACATGTTCATACGGGCTCAGCATGTTTTGAAATTGATACACAGTTTGAAAACCAGTATTTGCCCTTTCAGTCCACCTCTGATGGTTATATATGAAGTTTTGTGGCTGATATAGTCCACCTAGAGATATCCATAAAATTCTGATCCAGTTTTATTCATGCTTGGAGATGACAGACTCCACATTACATTCAAGGCTAACTATAAATGTAAAGAAATTCATTTGTTCTGAATACAGCCAGCCTGTGTAGATGAAAAGGGAATTTTAAATCCTGGTATAGTTGTATTTGCTCTGTTTCCTATGGCCAGCCTGCTGTGTTAGCATAGGTGACCTGGCCACAGAAGAGTTCCTGTATCATGCCTTAGACACTGGAGACAAAGCTATGACAGAACACCTTGTGGCACTTGCAGACTTCCTTTGCTTACTCAAAAGCTTTCATGTGAGAAGAATATAAGGAAAAGGAGGAGAGCACAAATTCTAGAAATGAAAATGAAGAAAGATACAGCAGGAAAAAGGCAATGCCAGCCCAAGATCTGCTCTGTGAGAAGACTCCAACACCAGCCCCAGGTTTCCAAGAGCAAGGTGCACAGGCTTGTGCAAGCACAGGCTTGCTACTGGGGTTAGGCTGGATCTTATGTTGATGATGATGTTACTGAGATATTGAAACTGCATGTAATGTATGGTTTATTAATAGCTCTTCTCTTGAACAGGAAAGGAATGCATGGCCTGTTTCCATAGAAGAACTGTAAATGGACTAAAACTGAAGAATGGAAAGTTATAGATTAATCTAGATTTAATTTTTTAAATTAATGTATCTACTAATAAATAAGATGGGTGTATTTAAGGACTTACAACTTTAAAGGATAACTCTTCTCATAATATCCTCACCTAAAAAGATCAAAAGCTCTCTAGCTGTTTTAGGACAGATAAATCATCTTTGGGCTTTTGTTTAAACATCCATCTTTGCAACCCATAGACATAGTAGCTGAGGTAATTAAACACAAACTATTAATTTGGGGTTCCATTCACCTGGGAATCGTCTGACATAAAAAATTTAGTCCCTTCATGAATGGAATTGCTGAAGTCCCACCTCGGACACCCTCCAGTAGCAGATATAGTAGAAAAAAAGGAAGCTGAAAATACACCTAACTGTACTGCCATTTCCTTGATTTAGTTTGTAAAATACATTGTGCATTATTCATATCTTGGCATTTCTTTGCTATCTAAACCACTGTGTCTCCTAAGAAGCAGCAATAAGATACTTTATGCAATAATAAGGGGCTCATGCTGCTTAATGCATAGCTTAAAGAACAAGTATCAACAGCAAGAGCACCTGGCATACTGTAGTCCTGTATTTTGGGGAAGGATACAATACCTTGAAAAAGTTGCTCTGGACACTTGGGAAGGTTGAAGGTTAGCTGCCTATCCCAAGCTGTGAAGCTGCCTATACCCTCCCTGTGGGTAGCAGATGACTGCACAACTGGATGGCAGGACAAGGGAAAATCCCCCAAAAGAGCAATCATCTTAGCTACTGGACAGAGGGTCTGGGCACCTCTTGGAGCAGACCATCGAGGAGGGCTGGCAGCCCATCTTTTGGAGGCCAATACCAACAGCAGGCACCAGGAACTTCCTTCAGTCCTGGGAAAAGCAGGAGGGGATCAAACCCATGGGGAACAGATAGTCTTCTGCATGAGAGGTCAGGGGACAGGATGTGTTTTATACATTCAAGTTGGTTCAGTTCTAGGAATAAAACTCAAGAGCTAAGGGAAATGGACTGAAATTTGGTGGCTATACTAAATCTGCTGTTTGGCACATGGGCCCCTGTCTCTGGCACTGACGTGTACCTTAAGCACCGATCTCCCACCTCCAGCCTGCTGAGCAGTGTGTTATTTAAGCCCAGTGCTACAGAAACACTGCCTGGATACAAATTCCTATGAACAGTAAAAACTACAGTGAATTTTTGGTCTTTTAAGGCAAAAGTTTTGAAAGTTGCTGTAGGGAGTTAAGAAGATGTGTGGTGCTAAAAATAATGGGTCTGGTGCTCCTGGTTCCTTTAGGTGTTGTGGAAAATTCCAGCCAGAGGAGCCAAGATTTGGCTGCAGGTATGAACTGACTCACTTGGCCAAACAGGAACACACTTATGACTGCTTTCCACCTTAAAAGTAGATCTAATCTGTGTTATGTGGAGAAAGAAAACATAAACACAGTGTTCTCAGCTGCAAGTCCCCTCTTCAGATGTCCTGCTGCTGCCCTACTGGCAAAGGACCAGCTCAGCGAGAGCCCTTTGCTTGCAGAAGTCTCTGATTACATCCCAGCAAAACTATGGCTTCCATCTTCCCTGTCTGCAGCTGCTAGGAGGTCAAACTGGGATTTGACCCCTAACTGAAACAATTTTGTTTAGCATCACTTATTGTGGCTGTCAAGTTAAATAATCCACCAGTCAAAGCCAAACAAGCAGCTTCCCTGCCACCTATAGATTGCTCCTGCAACTTTTGCCATATTAAATTTGGTCACCTTCTGTTCTGTGGGACATTTGTTTTGTAGCAGAAGGGGAAAAAAGAAGAGACAAATTGTCCTGCCTGAGGGCTGCTCTGTTCTTGACCAGAAAGTACTCCTGGAGCATAAAACCGAACTTTCCATTGTGTCCCTAGGGATTAGCTATGTTTAGACTTCTCTGTGGGCTTGCTAAGGAAAGAGAAAGAAAAGACAAACAAAGCACTTGCTTCTTGCAGCGCTCTGAAATGCACAAAGCAGTTTCTCTATCTTGGTTTTACAATCAAAGATAACCATTAATATTCCTTTACAAGCACTGAGAGCTAAACCCTATTTACTACAAATCCATTATTGGCAGGCATGCAGGTGCACTGTACAAGAAGTTCACTGTCCCTTGCAAATACAGGAAAAAATAGTTCTCTGAATCTGAAGTTCCTGGAAGACTAAAAAGTTTCTTTGCCATAATGCAATACTATAAATACTGTGAGTTCAAAGCCAGTACACAAGAAGCCTGCCTTTATAAAAAACACAGGGCTTTATGTAGTTCTTCAAGTGGACTCTTGAGTTACTGTAACTTTGTTTTAGTGTGGGAAGTCCCAGAAGTCTGGATAGTTTTATCCAAACAGTTTTTACACAAATCTGCCTGCAATGTCTTGCGATCATACTTGGAAACAGGATTTTCAGTAACTGGTTTATCTGGAAATATTATCAAAACAAAGCTTCTTGCAAAACAGGCTTCCTCACAAACTGGAAATACAAAAAAGGGAGAAAATTACTTATTTTTTCTGAACCTCTTAGAAGATTTGGGCTGAACTTAATCCTGGAGTAAACATTTGGACCTTTACCACTTAATGCAACCTCAAAGTCTGATAAATATCACTCAAAACAATACATTCCCTTAGCTGCAGTTTATATACACACACAGTAATATAACTCCTTCTCCTCATCTACTGCTTAAAAAATAGGAGGAAGGAAACTTTATGAAAGAAATCCCAGCTTACTCACAAAAGCTGACGACACCAACAAAGGCATTTAAAACATGTAAACATTTTCAAATGATCCACAGGAAGGGACTGCAATAATTTTGATGTAAAATATGAGTGCCTTAGGGCTTAGAGAGAACTTGCACCCTGAAAGGGCTCTGAGTCAGGCTGTTACCACAAACCCTGGCTTGCTTTGGTTTTCACAGATCACTTTCAACTTGAAGTATTTTATATCTCAGTGATGAGCAAAAAGCAGTTTTGGATTCTCCACGTGCTCGCCAGGAACTCTGTGATGTTTTGTGATTTACAGCTCTGTTTCCCAGCCTTTATTTTTCTCTCTCCCTGGCCTCTTTAAGACACCCCCCAGCAGCAGCAGGGGAGGATGGCGGGAGGCACTGAGTGCAAAGCCTGGTGCACTGCCAAAAGCTTAAAGTAAACAAGCTGAAACAGGAGAGGAAATCTATTAACTGCTTTCCAGTCTTGAGCTACTTATTGCAAAATCAGTGAATGGAATAAACATTGGCAAAAGGGACATGGAATACATTGCAGGTTGTCTGCTGGGTTAGTTACCTCAAGATAAGAGAGGCAGAAAGGACACTAAGGGAGCCCAGCTGGTGCTCCCAGCTCGGTGGCCATATCCTGGCCCACCAAAGATGTTTTGGAATTGCTTTTCTCACATAGTCAGCATGAGCAGTTTGTCGCATATAAAAAAAGTTCTTACTTCAAATTCTATCTTTATTTATCTATGCAATCGATAGGTTCAGAAATTAGTTTTAGAAAGTCTATTCACATTATGTGCTGGACAGGAGTCCCCTGATCCCTCTCCTGTGCACGCATGAACTGCAGCTTCCCCATTCAGTAAGACATGGCACTATTTGGCATTTGAGAGCTTGGACAACAGCAGTAAGATTTTATTAGCATGGGTGGCTGCTGGCCAAGCCAAGAATTGCCCTCTCCCTGATTTGCTGGCCTGAGCAAATGACAATCATTGGCCCATGGATGCTGTCAGATAAACAGCTCATTTTCTTTCTTTCCCATTAGTATGCTGCACACCAGGGTTGCACAGATGAGTTCCAACTTTTCTGAACAACTGTTGGAAGTAACAGCATTATACCCACTCTTTCATCAGGTGTGAGAAGTTCTCATGCCTTAAGAGTTTTTTTAATTTGCTTGCTGTTTGTTTGATTCTTGATTTGTTGCTATATGCCTTTTCTTCTTTTATTTCTTCTACTTAACCATCAAGTACTAGCTACTCCTGCAGGATGAACACAGGGCTAGATGGAGATGGGAATGGCAACTGTTACACTATGTGTTTAGGTAACATTCACATTATGGAAAAATTCATAAAGGAAGGCAAAACAATGCCTGTTCTGAAGAGTCTGCCAGCCAAAGAACTAAACCAACATAAGTAAATGGCAGAATAGGTATAGAGGATAAACATCCAATGTACTTCATTCCTTTGCCCTTGGCTATTTGAATTACAGACTTTTCTGCTAAAAGCTTTGCCTTTCCTCTTTCTAATCCTGCTTCCAACCTCTGCCCTTACCTCCCACCTTCACCTCCTACTGACATTCCCTCCTCTTACTCATAAAAATGAGGTGGAAGGTTAACCAGCCTAGAACTACTCCTAAAGGGTATCCAAGTCATTCCTGGTCTTTGGGACCGGCTTCAAGAAGTGGGATTGTGACAAGCAAAAATTAGCATATTGAATATATTAACTTTTCACAGCTACAGTTACAGGTTAGTATATTAATCTAGTGTTTCTAGAACATCATTTCTCTCCAGTTATGGTTCTAATCCTGGAGCAACAGTGTGATGGGCTTCCATATGAATCCAACCTTTGCTCATTTTCTAAGTAAATACTATATGGAACATAAAAGAAATACTTACGCTTCAGGATATTTCTTTGCTCTAGCTCTTCAGTTGTAGGCCTCTGACTAAGTCTCCTGTGAGAACAAAGTGACTGATTTAAAACCAGATCTAAATGACACATTAGGATTTTTAAAACAGCTTAAAAGGTGTAATTTTCAGAATTAATTTCCAGAAAGTTACAGCAACTGCTCATTTAACCATAGTGGCCATTTCTTTTAAAAGATGTAGTGTTGCCATTCAACACATGAATAACTGATACTTGAATAATATTACAGAAGTTGTACCAGCAAATTTAAAGTCCTCACAGGGGTAATTTTATGAAATAATTTGGAAACCTTTTTTGTTCCCAAGCACCATTGTTATGATCAGTTGTGCAATTGTTAGATTATTCTCAGATATTTTGAATGAATTTTGATATTTTTGAAGTCCTATTAATCTTTTTTTAAATAAAAAAACCAACAAAACCCAAAAGCTGTTAATTCCTCACTAATTTGTATGTACAATACATTTGGGAGCTTTAACTGAAACTTAATTTTATTTAGATACCTATATGTAACAAATGCCGTTACAGAAAAACCAAACCGAGATATTAATTTTCTGGTTTGTACAGTGGACAACATGGCTGTTGTTGTCTCTGTGTTTACTAAACAAGTGTACTTGTTCACTTGAGAAAAGAAGCAAGAAAAGTTCCATCAGTAGAACTTATTTTGTGTACACGTTACAGACAGATGAGATAAAGATGTCTCTCTGTCCAGCAACACTCACACAGTTCACTACGGACTGTCTTCGGCCTCGTGAAACTCATCCAATTCAAATCACACTTGGACTTTCAGATGTGTCCCAAAGGACTGGCAGGTTTACCTCAGGTGACCTGTCCCAGCTGTAGGAAGTCCCAAGCTGGAACATGACTCAAGCCTGACTGAGCTGTGGGAACAGATTTTCCACCAGAGCTCAATGCTGCCAGGTGCTGACCACCATGCCAGGAATTTTTAAGGAACTGGCGTCAAACTCAGTTGTGATTTTGGGTATGAGCACAGCCCTGACGCACACAGATATTGTCTCCTGCCACCAAAGCAGAGTGGTGTGCAGTGCATTCCAGCTTTCCAGCAGAACCCACAAAGCAGCTTCTGCAGTTCCAGTCCCCAAGGGAGCACTGACAAGCAGGATGTGATCACCGGAACTGGGACTTGGTCAGGAAAGCAGTGAGAACAACCACACCTCTTCATGAGCAGAAGAAAAATGACCCTTGGGCTCTTCAGAGTAGATGTATCTCTTACAGTTAAGTAAGGAAATAGGTGCCTTGGCCACACCTCCAGTTCACAGAGCAACTCAGCTCATCTTCTGTGTGTTGATGCAGGGCTGCTGTACTCTACTGGAGCAGCACCCACTGGGCTACCCTCTATCTGGAGATCTCCAACAAACATAGGACATCCTCCAAATCTGGACAACATTCCTGAGCCCAAGAGAAGCAAGGACAGGTCTAGCAAAATACAGATGTGCTGTAGTCTACTCTCAGAGACCGCGAAAACCAAAGTAAACATGAGGATTTAAAAAAAAAACCTGTAAAAATTCAAGTGAATTTTTTTATGCAGTGTTTTTAAGTCCAAAAAGAGAAAGTAACATATCCCATAGCAGTTTAACAGCTTGGGGAAGACGTGCCTCAGAGGTAGTCACAGTAAAACACTAAACACTGACCTGCAAAGTCAGCATCCTTCCACTTCTTTTGCTGGAACTAGCACATGAATAATGAAGGAATTAGAGAGCAGGAGGGAGATGGGGAGGGTCAGAAGGGATGAACATGCACAGGCATGCTCTGTATGTCAGGAATTACTACTCTGTTTGAGATCATTTACATACAAGTGAAAGTTCCACTAACAACCTGGAGAAAGAACCTGAACCATGGCATTGATTATTGCGGTCTCATTCTTACCCTCTTCTTTCCTTTTTTAACCAAACTACCCCAAAAAAAAAGAAAAAGCTCTCTAATTCTGTTTCCTGCAGGGCAAAAAATGTTTTACTGAGTTTAAAGTTTTGTGGGAAACAAAAACACCATTTTCCAGACAGTTGTACCACAAAGATCCTGCAGCACATATTGAGCTGCATTTAAAACATGAACCCAGTGTTCTCAGTTCTCTTCCTCCACCTCCACCCAGTGAAACCACATTTACCCTGTGACTGATACCTCACTAGCTTCGTTCCAATCTGATGTCTGATTTCCTGCCTCTCCTCTTCGGACGTACGCTGCAAGATGTTTTTGTCTTCTAATTCTTTCTTAGATGGTCTGTTGCCAAGTTTGATAGCAAGAGTATCCCTACGACGAATTTTACTTGCCAAAGAGTCTGAGGAAAGGAGGAGTAGGGTAGATTTAGTTCATTCAAGCTTAAGTTACAGACACAAACTCTGAGTAAGAACTTTATTACCTCCCCAAAGCAACCTTGTCCCCACACACAGGAGAGGAATTTTAATTAACATCAAAAGAAAAAGTTTTAGCTCAGTTCACAACAATAAAAAGCAAGACAGCTTGGAGGAAAATACTACCAGCCAAACTGATACAAACATTACTTGTCATCTGTGAAGTGATAGGATAAAAATGACAAATCTACACTTAAATGCCTTTGAAGACTAATACATTGCAGGTTGGCTTATTTATCTACTTTGTATATTTATCAACCTGCTGCTCTTTTTCTTCATCCTTAAATGGTTTAGTCTCATTTCCCACATTCCCACATAATTTCCCACACTTTCAACCTTTTTTTTCAATCAATTTAATAGTTCTTTAATAGTTCTTTTCATCATGAAGTTATCTGTAAATTAAAACAAAAAATACAGCTTAGAAAAGTGCTCTGAGTGCTCATAACCTAGGCAGGAACCCCCAGACACTGAAGCAATCTGTTCTCCATAAAACTGACTCAGTAGGGACAAGGTTCTTACAGCTTGGTCAACATTAGCTTCAGACAACTGTGGAAGGAAGGATATTTTTTCACAGTCTGTACAGACTTTCCCTTGTGTCTTGACATATGCCCTAGGTTGGCAGATTTTCACTACATAAGACAGTTTGTTAAGACCACAGGCTCCCAGCTCACTTCTCACTAGATACCATGCTGCTGCATGAATACACGAATTTTGGGGTTCTGTCACTTTGGATCATATTCAAACTCAACACAGAACTGCAAAAGACTTCAGCCTCTTGAGCTACCTCACACTTCATCTTCTGCTGCACCAGTGACCAAAGATAAAAAAAAAACCACCCATTTTCCCTCACCCCACTTTGGTGTGCAGGACTTTGGTGTTCAGGCCTTCTTTGCAGAACACAGTGAAGAACCTTCTCCAGAACAGCTGTAAGCAAGGCTTTCAAGCCATGGTTTGATGGTGATTTGATATTCATAGAAGGCCACACTGCAGGAGGTAGAGGTAGAGGAGGTAGAGGAGGTAGAGGCTGCTCTCCTTTCTACTTCTGACAGCCTGCTGCTGCCACATTCCTTGCCAAGCAAAGGAGCAGCCTTTGGGTGAGCTGGATTAGGGAACCACTGATGCTACTGAAAACCCGCTCAACAACAGCCACCGCTGCAAAAATAAACACGAGTGCTGGCCTAAGGAAAGAACAGCTGGGAGCTGGGATCAGGCAGAATGGGGGCAGGACAACTCCTTCAGCACAGCAGGGCTCCTGCTCAATTAGAGTGATAGAGTCATGACCCCAGATGAAATTTCAAAGCTGTAAAACTTAGATGTAATCTGCTGTGATCTGCTCTGATGCCTAAGGTTGCTCCAATGCTTAAAACATCCTGATCAAAGAGGAACAATGACTTTCATAGAGGGAAGCTACTGACTGATGGGCTGCCTCTGTCATCCACCACACCTGTAACTCCCACAAGGAACTCAAGTGAGCCAAATCAATGGCTTGTGATGCCCTAATCTGGAGGCCTTGTTCCACCCTCATGTTCTGCCGAAGATATTCCTCCCACCTCAACTCTCATTCATGCAATGCCTGATCTGCTCTCACCCATGCACAGGCCCCAGCTGATTTCTGATCATGATTGTCCAGGAGAAGCAGGACACTCATTTCTCAGTAGTGACAAAATACTAAATCCCCTAAAACCATTCCCTGCAGCCATTCGTCTCTTTGCCTCGCACTAGCAGGGTCAGGCATGTACACATAACACGATCTGCAAAAGGTAGCCTGCAGCTGCTGGGCAGGATGCTTACTTTCAGCACTTGCATTCTCATCATCATCGTCATCATCATCATCTGTGTACAGTATTGGCCCGTCTGAGTCCGAGTCACTGCCATGGCTCTCTCTGCTACTGTCACTCTCAGGAGGGGCAGCAGCACCAGAAGCCTCATCCGCCGATTCAGAGCATGCCTGGTCTGGAGCCGCTTCTCCGTCTTCTTTGGTAGCCAAGCTGTTAATTAGTGAGCAGATACGGTGGCACATTAACGCAAGCAGAACAGAACACAAAAGGGAGACAGACTGAATAAGCAAGTATGAAAAGTTCTGTTATTCATACTAATTCCTTTCCATATATAAAACATTTATAATGCATGCAGATATGTATATGTATCTATGTATGTGCGTTAGGAAAAAGGACGCAAACAATCTGGGATGATGAGCTGTAAAGACTGTCTCAAGACAAATCCTAATTGTTTTTTATTTGTTTTTTATTCCTTGTGGGGTGGGACCAAGAGAGAAAATCAGTTCATGAATTTGGGGGTGAGAGGAGCAAGTTGGAGAGAAAATGGGAGTGCAAAGCTTCCTGTTCTGGAAGCCTAGCCCTATTTACTGTAAATACAGTTTCATTGCAGTTGAGTCCGAAATGTTCATGCCCATCACTGATGAACATGAGGATCAGCAGCAGATTGCTCTTTGCCTTGGGAAAATCTATATGTAAAGGAAGGTCAGAGCAGGGGGAGATGCAGCACAGGAATGCAATGCTCGCAACAGATGTAGCAGCAAGAATTTAAAGGAAGGTCCCTAGGCTACTGGCATCTAGACAACCCTCCTGGATTTATATAAAAGATACTGATCTTTTCTGCAGGGAAAAGACAAATCAATAAGCCAGTTTCATTTTGCTGCGAACTATTTTGCTTAAAAAATGTAATTATGGCTTTTCTCTTGACTAGTTTTTACAGTACCTGAGATTTAGACAAGCTACTATGCAGTGACAGACCAAACACCTACTAACTGGAGCCTGAAACCCTAATTTTCAAGTGTGCAAGTAAATTCAGCTATTGAATTGAGAGCTCTAGCAGTGAAATACTTAATGACATCTACAAAAAAAAGTAAAAACCCCTTATAATTCAGCATAATTTCTTGTTTGCCTTTATGAGAGATAAATAAGTGTCATCAGCTATGGGCAGACCTGCTGACTGCAGTGTCAGCCACACAATGACATAAGAGGCAGGTTATGAGCAATGACCTTCTGGCGAAATATGAGGTACTGCAGGTGAATGGCTCAAAGGCACTGGGAAGGAACAATTTGTGCTGGGATGCAACACAAACTGTTTCCAGTCAGCAGAAGAAAGAGAAGAGATCCCCACGTGCCTACAGTGTCCTGTGCAAAGAAATGTGGCTTCCTTGGCTGTGGGTCTTAGCAGTCCCCCGGGACAGCCACACCATCTTACCTTTCTGTGTCTTCTCCACCAGCCTCTGGAGCGCTGCCTATGGCTGTACTGCTCAGACTCTCGTCTGTGCCAGTCTGGAGAAGAGACTTTGTGTCTGACCCAGGGCTGCGTGGCCCTGCCACAGAGCTGTCTGACACATCCTGGGCAGCTGAGGAGACAGCAGGATGACTAGCTGCAGCAGGAAAAGGAGGTGGAAGTGGAGGTGGAGGAGGGGCAGCAGTGGGAGGAGGGGGGACAACAAGCTTGCTTGACTGGTCTGCGTCCTCCATTTCAAAAATTACTATGGAAGGTTGCTCAGACTTGGGTTTTTCTGCCTTCTCTTCCAAACTGTTGGCTGTCGCACCTGAGGGGGAAGAAGCAGCCCCATCTGGTGCTGTTCGTGGGGCTGAGTGTTTCCCAGGTTTTTTCTTGCCCCTGGGAGTCCCTGATGTGCCTGATTTGCTGCAAGTCTCCTTAGAGGCTTTGGGATGAGATGATGTGGACGGAGATGGTGATGAAGACGACTTGGAGACTGGTGCTTTTTTTGCATGAGAGGAACCAGCTAAAATAAGAAAAGAATAGGCATTTTACAGTCTTGCAATTATATGATTTTTGCACTGTATTTTCTGCATGGGAAAACTGTGCTGGTCTTTAAAAAATGAAAAAAAATTACACTGGATACTTCTACAGTTCTTCATCTAAATGCTTGAGATGAGTAAATGTTGCAGTTCCAATTTCACCTTCACAGTGGGAAACACTGAAGTGATGAGTACTTCCCCAAGAACAGCAGAGGGGACCAACCATACAAACGGGTAAGAGTTTGTTTTGAGCATTCTGCATTGGCCCATTATACCTTGCCTGAACATCTTTTTAAAAGTTCACTACTTATTCCAAACATGTCTAGTGTCCTAAAAAAAAAAAAAAAGCTCCCTGGCAGAGAAAACTGCCTGACTTTTCCTACTACATGAATTTTGGTCTGATCACTAGGAAAACCCTATGATTTCCCTTATGCTTTTCAATGAACATCTGAGGAGCATTACTAGGTATCAGTCAATTACCTTTCACAATGTTATTATAACTGGTGCGCTCCTACTTAATGGCAAACAGGAGAGGGACAACAAAATGGGGTGTACTTTGAAGTCCAGCTGAGTATGTCCATAAAACAGAGGCAGAAACCACCAATGTCACTCTGCACAAATGACCTCCAGAAGGGACGAGGCACTGAAGGGCTCCTGTATGTACTGGTGGACTTCATCTCACCAGTGACCAATGCAGGCAGTCTTGAAAACGTAGTGAAACAAGGTTTTGACATTGTACAAGCTGGCAAGTGATGCTGCTGTTTAATCCAGTGAAACTCATCATACTGAAGCATGTATGTAAAATGCCCAAGTTTACAAGAAATTTCAGCTAACCTCCATTCCCGTGTGCATTCCAGCCACATTTCTGATTGCTGTGTTAATACACCCATCACCTGAGCTGGGAGTTTCAAACTTCTGACTTTCATGTAAAAAGCAGTAAAAATGACAACCATCTTATAGTTCAATCCTTTTCATCAAAATGCATCCAACTCAAACACTTCTGATGCAGTAAAAACTCATTAATTTCCAGAGAACAAATGAAAGCATTATAAAGTTACACAGCAGCCTTGTGGCTAAGCTTACTGAGTAAAACAGAAAGCTGTAAAAGAAATCTCCTGAAAGGCCT
This sequence comes from Climacteris rufus, assembly GCA_013398175.1. Taxonomy (NCBI): domain Eukaryota; kingdom Metazoa; phylum Chordata; class Aves; order Passeriformes; family Climacteridae; genus Climacteris; species Climacteris rufus. The sequence continues at coordinate 336,048 of VZRZ01006028.1, read as the reverse complement.
ATTTTACTTATAAGCATTTAAATAAAAACAGAACCCCAGCAGATTAGGGGAGAATCAAAATACAGATACTGGCCATAAGAAGTTCATGGTATAAAAATAGCTTTCACAGTGAGACTGTTCTCAGTCTCAAAAAATATGAAAATAATTCAAAAGACATATTGTACCATTCTGTTCTGTAGCTGAGTATTGTGGTTTATAAACATTTAGAGTGCTGTGAGGCTTCCAGTACATCTGGAAAAATCCATAGAAACTTCACACAAATCACTGTTCCTCTTTGTGCTCCAAGGTGACTGTAAAGGGTACTGTCCTGAATCTACTGATACTGCACTGATCTTCCACATCAGGTACAAATCACTCAATTTACAAGGAAAACAAAATGAAGCAGAAAAATGGCATAGGCAGAAGTTCATAATTACAGTAGAAATAAATGGTGGTTCCAACCTGCATATTATTTAACAGAAATCTTACTGAGTAGGTGGATGGTAGGAAGAAAAGGCTCTGGTTCTGATCCAGCACAGCACTTCAGTGCTGGCTGGAGGTCAACAGAACCAGTTACATACTTACACTTAAGAACTGCAGCATAATACAAATACATGACCACACAACTGTGGCTGGGAAAATGTCAAAAGATGTTTCCATTGTAAAAATCCTTACACTACTCTCAGACCCTTTCTGGACCTGCAATTAGATACAGAAAGTTGAAAGATTTCTCCCACGGAAAACCCCCCATACACGTCCACATGGGTCAAAAGTGCTATTGCTGTTGTTGTTTTTGACTGGGCTGGCTGACAATTTTCTGTCATGCCTCTTTTTCAGCAGAAGATTTGAATTTTGATTAAATGAAAAATTTAATGGCTGTTGTTTGCCTGTTGGCATGTGTCCATGCCTACAATTAAGTCCCATTCTCCAGTTCCACTATTTCAGTTTGGAAACCTGCTGTGCTGCCCTCAGGAGAGCCACGACTCAGTTGTTACTCATATTGCTCTCCTCCTTCATGGGATTTGATTACTGGCTGCATCTTGTGTTCACTTTCACAGGGATCTGACAAACCTCTTGTATTAATACTGTTCCAGATCAGCTCTACTTAAAAAGTGCTGCCCCACTTTGAAAGAACACAATGTATTTTTAACGTTGGAAGAAATTACCAGTAGAATAAGGGATATATGTGGACATATTTTACACCTGTATGGTCTCAAGCAGTGCATGACATTTCATCAAGGCTACTAAAAGACAAATCTGGAACCTGAATGTATTTTCATTTAAAAAGTCAGATACCTGACAGCTTGTTACCAACCACTGGTATAAACCTTTATGTCATGGATTGTTTTACTTCTGAAAGGTCTGCTGTTATAAGGTACCTTCACCTAGGAAGAGCTGAGTTTTCCAGTTGCATGTGAAATACAAGCAGAGAATTCTGGATTTTCAAAATGTTTATTCTTGTAGTCATCTGATGTAATAGGGACAGTTAATACCAAGTTAATGGATGTTTTATGGCAAAGTTATTATTGTAACTCTAGAAGTCTTGCAATGTTTTCAAACAGTTCTCTTCTGCATACTGCAAATACAAAATGTGCCAAAATGTACAAGCTATGAAGAGGCATACTTGTAGAGAAAACTGGAGAGACTGGAGGGTTTTCAAAGATGGACAGAGATTGAAAACACAAGGCTTGTAAAAGTTTGCCAATACATATACAGAGTCCATTCATCACAATACCGCTTGTGTTCAAATTATATCTGGATGTTTCAATTTTGGCCATTGTCTACATTGCAACCATTTAAACTCAAGATCAGTACTTTAAGAGCATCTATCTATAATCCTTACTTTTGCATCACTGCTGAATTTCAGTTTAAAAGTGTGGTGATAAACACATGTGCTATGTGCCTGGTTATTGACATTTCCATTTCCAGTGTGCACTTAGAATCACAGCACCTCAAGGAAGCCTGGTCATTTCTAATGGTTGTAAATATTTTCCTTTTTTTATTTTTTCAGCTAAAACAACTGCTATTCAATAGGCTGTTAAGATGTCTTCATGGTTTTATCCTTAGCCACTTTGTAAACTTGTAATATTGTCAAATTAATTGGAAGAGCTGATATTTCCAGCAGAAAGTTACAGCAATATCAAAGTAGTTTAACTTAAGGGCAACTTGTGTTTGGTTTCAGAAGTTACTTTCCCTGCTGATTCTTGAGCAGTTCTCTAGGTCATTTTGTTGCCAGCTTTCACACTTCAACTGCAAATTCAATGTTGTCTCTGATGTGCTCGGGGTTGTTCATAGGCCTGTTAAACAGCAAGGTGGTCTGTGTGTTGTCTGGGGTGTTTGTGAACAGCAGAACCAGAGCTCAGTGGGTAGCTAGCTGTAAACATGCTCTTCAGTAATGCTGCTACGTACAAAGGCACAAGTCATTGTGAGACGAAGCCAAGCACCCGCATGCACATGCACCCACGGCAAGGGCACTGCCTGGGCAGTACTCACCAGCTTCTCGATTTGCACTGGGACCTGTTGGCTTGGGCGGCGGGAGAGGAGGCTGCTTAGCAGGAGCCTTTCCCTTTTTTTTAGCATGAGGTGCTTTGTTACCCTTATGGCTGGTGGTGGTGGAAGCAACAATGGCATTTTTTGGTGGTAGCGGAGCTTTTTTAGGTTTAGGCTTAGGCTTAGGTAGTGGCGGAGCATGGGATGTCGGTATTTCTGGGCAGTGATCAGTAGTGCTCTCTACAGATAAGAAAGTGAACAGAAGCCAACTGACACAGACATACACCACATAAATTCAACAGCAAGCCTCACAACAGTGACTACTTCTGCTGCTTGAGCTCTTGGGAATCAGGAGAGACATCTTCTGGCTCTTAATGAAGTATTACCTCAGAAGAAAATTAATGTCCATTTCAATTCAACACCTTCTCATGGAAAATATTTACCTGGAACTTCTCTCAGACTATCTATTCTAGACCTTCAAGGATCAGTCTTTACATTCAGTATCCTAGAGTGCTGGCTGCAAACTGAACAAGAGAAATTTACTTCTCTAACAAATTTCCTCAGCTTCTTTTCAACTCTACCCACCTCAAGATCAACAAGTTATAAACCTCAGATTCATGTGAATCTGAATGTGAACAGGGCCATTTCTCAGCCACGGGTTCAAACATGGCTATGCAGCTGAAATTCTCCCCTGAATGAACCCATTCTTCCAAGCTGCATGTTGCTTGCTCATAGCAGCTTTATTTTGGGTAACTTCCTCAGGATATTTCTACTCTTCAGAAACAAATGAAGCTAAATAAGATAGGATATCATTTGGCATGGGAATGCTCTCCTCTGCTGCAAGTTCTTTGGGTACTGTTACACAACTGCACTTTCAAGACTCAACAATTCATTAGTCAGCAGGAATTTGGACTTTATCTACATTGTGCTCTGCAATAAGAATGGCTCTGTAGGGTGAAAGAGGTGGCACTGAGGAAACCAATGTGCACCATCTACATGTCAGGAGACTCTGGACTGTCTTCAGGCTAGTTCTGTAGATTGCATGACTAGTGGTGGCAGAAGTACACGTTTCTGAGTGCATCTTTTGGCTTAGTTTCCTCCAAAAGAAACCTGGTTTGTGTGTTCTGCAAACCAGAGAAAGGTAAGTGGGGATGACCAGGAAACGCACTTCAAAAGTGCATGCCTAATGCCAGCTGTAACTATAATGTAGGTGAGGTATTCACAGTCAACATAAATTTTTGCAACATAATCACTATGGTTGTAAAACTTGGGTGTTCCCAGATGGGAAGAGCTGAAGTTCCCAGATGGAAATCTTTATCTATTCAATTATACCAATTCTGCTCCCCTTTGGTCTCAGAGATAGCCCTCCCAAACCTTTCTGAAAAATGATATTACGGAAGCAAGAGCATACTATCAGAATCACATAGGCTTTGTTTGCATGCTATGAAAAACCACAGTGGTTGGGAAAGAAAGAAAAATAAGCAAATACTGCAAAGATCTTTAACAGTCTCTTACATCACTCAAGAGAAAACCATTTCATTTCATGCAGTTTATTCCTATTAGAACCTCACTCATAACGCACATTAAATGGATGTCCTCATCTCCTTTCCCATGTAAAAGATTCCCAAGAGAAAAGCAACGCATTTTAATTTTAAGATTAGCAGATGAAAAACAAATAATGTGTTAGACAACAAAGACATTCTTCATCTCAGAAACAAAGCCTTTCTAGCTTATAGCTTAAGGCTTGTTAACATGAACCTAATGCATCACCTGCAGTTATTAAAAGCAACATGCAGACATACGTCCCTTTATGAACCAAAGGAATTAACATTAACTGGCCAGTGTCTTCCTCCTTTATTTCCAGCCTATTATAGGCTTACATGCTTTTGCTAAAGGTTTGAAAGAACCATCTCACAGCAACCTTTTACAGCTTTCAAACTGTAAAGATTCTTTTGTGCACAGATTCTTGTACCATCCTTTTGTTCTCCAGAGAAAGAAACATGCTTATTTGTCACATTTTGGTCTCTTTTACAGCAAAAAGGTCTCCTTGTGTATTTCTACCTACCTTCATTCAAAGTTGAAATGCTGATATAATCCTGAAAAAGCAGGACATTTTAAAATTTGAAGTCCATTAATAACAAACATAGCAAGAGAAAATATGATTTTGTATTTTGAAGATGCTGAAGGACATGATGATCAGAAATAATTATAAGTGTAAACAATTCTTTGATACACCTTTTACTTAAGGATCCAGAATGCTAAAATTTTACTTACTAATAAGATAGCATTTAAAACTTATTCACTTATACACCATGCCTGTGTTTTGTTTTCAGTCATTAGCAGAGAAAATGTTAAAAACAGAATGATAACCTAGAAAAAGTAATACACTGTTCATTACATTCTAAAGTAATACAATCAATCTACACTAAACTATATAACTGATTAAATCATGTATATCAGAATTTACCTTCTGATTCAGGAAAAAAGTATAAAATATAACAAAATATAAGGTTAAAGCTTTATTTAGTTGCAAATAAACATCTCTTAGTGACAACCAACTGACAATTTTTTACTTTACTTTAGAGAAATAACTAAAAACTATAAATAAAAACCAAAACTCAGTTCATTCACATCAAACTTCTTGCTTGCAGACTTCAATTGTAATTCAAACTGGCAATTTATATAGCATTTATTGCAACAGAAATGCCTTGCCATCACTGGCATATTATCTTTATCTAAGACAGCTCTTTTCATAATGTTATGTACCTCATACCAAAGACTGGCAGACTCCTGCACTGCTGCATCCTACCTGCTCAGATAGTTACACCTCTCATCCAGTCTTGACCACCCCTTGAGTACACATGCCCTTTTCTTGGCCTTGACCAGTGAACCTTCTTTTTGCCCATAGCCAGGAGGAAACCTGTGGTGAAGATTGCCTATGACCATATTGTTCCTCTTGGTATCTTACTAGCTTTGTTGTTTTTGTCTTTGTTAGCTTCATTTTTTAATCTCATTGTCAGTCTGATTTTGCCCGAAGTATGATTTCTCATTTTGAAACTTGAGGTAGAGATTTCCAGTTCCTACCTGCCCAGTCCATTATAGCAGCTTTTGACAGCGACAAGCCAAGTTTTTGAAGCAGATGCTTTTCATCACTTTTCCTCTGTTGCCCCTCAGGCTTTGTGAACATTCACTGACTGTCCTCCCTCAAACTCCCCTCTGCTGTGATGCCAAAGCTGACAATATTTAGGCTGCCAGTACTGTGGTTGTTATTCTGGTCTGGTGTCCTCTTGTTCTCCAGTGCCTAATCACAGTGTCCTTTCTTTTACTGCAAGTCCATTCGAAAATTTTCGTGGTTTTCTGTATCTATGTAAGATGCTGTAATAAACATCTGGTATATACAGTAACACTGTAGTAATACAAATAGCTAATAACTGCAACAGTGGCTTGATCTTGAACAGTGACAGGGATGGTCTGATGTCTATAAATGGCTACAGATTATGTTGTAATTATGTTGCAATTGTACCTCCCTAACATGATTCTGCTTAAATATGGACCCTTGGTCTTCATGCCTGCTCTTTCTTTTGCCAAAACCAGGAGGCATCTGAATCAGTTCAGACCCATCTACTTGTTCAAATCAATCCCCGAGGTACCTTGGTACCAGCTGCAACACATTTTTATTGCTGTTGTTTTTCTTAATTTAGACATCTGTTCATCAGGAACTGACCTTTTAACAAAAGGTCTCCAAAACATATCAGATAGGAATATCTTTTATCCACTGCTGCCTTGATGGAAGTATCTGCTGTAAAAACAACTTGCCTATAAATTACTTCTTTAACAGGAATGCAAAGCAAATGTTAGTATCTCATTAAGCATTTGGATCAACAATATGTTTATGTTTAGAATAAATTTTCCAAAGGCCAGATTTTCAAGAAAGCTCACTTTGAGACCAGATTTTCGTGTTTTCAGAAATTGTGATTTGGGCCAGACTCTTAAGAAAGCTCTCTTCTTATGTAAAATGATGGTCAGGGTTACAAAGTAGTCGGTATACAACACTTCTCGTGGGGACTCATCACGTCTGAAAGACTTTCAGAATGTGCCACATGCACTAAAAAAATCAGATGACTTATTTCACAAACTAAAAGTGGGACCTTTTGCAAACTCTGGACCAAATGGACCCGTGAAAATCCAGGGCATACTTTGAGAAGCTAGGCTGTAAAATACAAGAATCTTCTCTTTACTTTTGTGAACTTCTAAGGAACAGAAGGCCAGAGCTTTTCTACCCGAGGATTTTGTCATATAGTACTGGTATTTCTGTTTCTAAAACTAGAGCAGTGCCATGAAGCCCACATGTTAGCTCACAGAAAACCACCAGTGCTGTAGTACAAGTTGATCTACATCAGCTCAGTGGAGCAACACTATGTTAAAGGAAAGTTGGAAATATGGTATGTTTGTTGTCTTTTGCTGGATGACTCCCTGCACAATGAAACTCAGTAAGAGTTTTGCAGATCATGAGTTTCCTTTCCAGGCTATGCAGAGGGCTGTGTTTTGATTAATCAAAATCCAGGAAGCTGTCAGTCAGGAACCTGGGACACAGGACAAGACAAGGTGTCTTTTGTCACTTTTTTGACTTATTGATTGTGCTGATGCAGGTGGTCAACTCAGACAAATCCTTTCATAAACTTCAGATTTATCCAGCTCCATTTTTTGTTCCCACCTATTGCTACTAAAATTCTGTTCAAGAAAAGACCCATTCTAATTGTTAGAAAGCTTCCTTTAGTTTCCACTCTAGCTGTATTTCAAGCCACTGTTTATTCCTTTCTACTTGTGCCAGCATTGTCCTTCAGCCATGCTCTCTCCTGGCTATATACCAACTTGCTACATTCATCAAATGCACTCAGACTCTCTCAGGCTGTTTTGCTAGGCTGAACAAGAACAGCTGTCTCACAATGCTGTTTGCAGCTCTCTCTGAAGTTTTGAATTCATCCTTCTTGAAGATGGATGAGCAGATCTGCAGATCTGCAGGTCTGCAGACTTCTAGATCTTACTGACTCTGATTTCAACAGTACCGTCTGCAAGAGGTCTTACAACAGAGACAGTGTAGAAAACAGGAGAGGGGAGAAAGGGACAGCTGTAACATCTCACCTAAAGCAACCATGTTCAGATATTCTGCACTAGTTTCAAGATACAAAAAGGGAAGAAAAACCAACTGACTATCATTTTACATTACTAACTGTCCAATATTTGTGTAAGAAGTAAGCTGCTAAAAATAAAAGGAGAATGCCTAAAACATATTCACTGTCAGCTGATCTACCAGAACCTTGGAAGGTAGAAGGCATGTAGGCTTCTACATTCTCTTACACTTTCTGTAAAGATATGCTCAAATAATTAAATAGTTCATTAAAATAATATACACAATCTTAACACTGGTGCCACATTAGGATATCTTTCCTATAAAAGAAGAAACTAAAATAAACAAACCATCTTTACAAGTCAGGAGTTTCTTCAGGCACTCAATTTTTGTGAGTGAAAGCCCATGCCTCTCATGTCACCCTACCAGCACAAGGCAGCCCTGCTGACTTACTGGACAGGCTCTGGCCAAACACAGCATTAGCTACAGTAGCTTTGCTTTTAAGAAGACTTGGATTCAGTCTCATTTACATAGTTCAGGTGATGAATCGTAGATATACTATTCTTAGAAGAACTGGTTTTAGCCAGCAAATAACTCAGCTGGAGTGAGAGATTCTTAGGGAGTCAGGCAAAAAAGCCCACAACCTTTTATGTATGCTGCTCATATCAATGATCTACAGAACTCAGGAGAGTAGGAAGCCAACTGGGCACACAAGAGGGAACAAAGTCTGCCTCATCTCTCACAGTGACTGGTTTGCAGGTTTAATTTTCTGAGACAAAGAAGGCTCTTGTCTGAGACCCTGGAAGATGAGTTTACTACCTTATATTCAACAGGTTTTGTTCAACTTTGGGGAAATAAAGAAAAGATCTCTGGAAAAGGAACCTAGAAAATCTGACTTTGAAGAACATTCCTTGGTAGACAAACTAAAGCATTAGAGGGAAATTATGCATGGTCATAAGACCAGAGTTTGTGCCTCTAACCTTGTTTTCTTTGGTTACCCATAAGAAAAAGAAAAGATTAAATTTAATGGCAGATTTAAGGAGAACAGACAAAATATAGAGGAAAGAACCTGTAAACCCAGCATACTAAGATGTGGAACCCTTGCCAGCTCTCATATGAGAGTTAGCCTGTGGGGAAAAAATATGCACATGTAGCTCATTAATTCATTTGGAAACAGGACTACAAACTGTTTCCCTCACTCATGTTTACTTCAGCCATGGGGAAACCTGAGAGGATCAATCTGCTATAAACGGCCAGGAACATTCCAGAAGCTTATGTTCCATATTACCCACAGCACCTGTAACAGAGCTCTGGCTTTCTGCAATGCAATTATTTATCAAAGCAGTACCTAACACACCTGACTGACGGTATGCAAAACAAAACCTCTTACTACTTTTTCCCAGGCAGTATCTTGCTGATGGTTACTGAGCCTTTCACTTCTTCAAGCCCAAGCTACCTATGAAATTTTGAACCATCTGCCAGGATCATGAAAAGATTTAGCTTGCTATGATAAAAATGAATAAAACCCAAGTTTACAAACTGAAATTGAGATACAAATCCGGGGTTCTCTCGTGTGTCTGTATTCCAGAGACGTCTTGGGAAGGTTTAAAGGAGGAAAGTGACTCTGACACTGTACCTGGAGGTTTTACAATGTGCAGCATGCATGCTGCATCACCATGCTATGTCCTGATACCTAGGGAGGCAAGGAGTGACAATTTTGATACCTATTCTACTGATGTGCCTTTTGGTCTTCTTGAACACTGCTATAGGGGGCAGGAGGCAGAGAGACTCCTTGGATCCCCTTTGTGACACTCACACCCCACCTGGAACCTGGAGCTCTGGGGACTGCTGGGGATACTGCAGACCAGTGCCAAGGCTCAGGAGCCCTGGCACAGTGGTACAGTCCAGTCTGCTGCCCAGACAACCAGGGTGCTCTTTGATAATGCTGCCTGTCTCGTTGCTGCTCTGTATCCCTTGCAAGGCTCACAGATAATAGCTATAGTTTAGCTCTTTATTTTCTGCAAAAGATGCTAGTGACTTTCCTTAATCAAAACAAAACAATTCAGAAGTCAACCCAGCATGGATAAATGATCTCAGACAAAGATTTCTCTGATTTCTCAACAGCAAGGCTTTATCCATCAATTACCTGTTTTATGTAAAATTGTCACTAGTTTCTTATCAGCCTGCCATAAAAGAGAAATTTTCTTTTAAACACCCTGCTTGTATGACTGTCATCACTACTACAAATAGTAACAGTTACACTATTAAATTGCCAAATGGAATTTTTTACCGAATACAAAAGGCACCTGGGAGCTGACAGGCAGCAGATGGGTACACAGCTTATGGAACTGCCTGGCAGCAAGGGAAACAGATTTCAGGGGTTGTCTTCTTCACTTGTTTCTGCTTTATTCATTTTTATATGCAGGGCTGAGCCTTTTGTTTGCCCTGTTGATACTGTATTTCCATAGCTCATGATGAAATAACTTTTTTCCTTTAACTTCTTTTGACTCCTAATATATTCCACATTCTACAACGTGCTGCTGCCAACTCTCACCGTATTACCACAATGTGCCTGCATCATTTGTTCTTTTTAAGTTTCTGCCTCCAGCAGTCATCATATTCATATGAGAAGGCCATTTTCAAGACTTGCTTGAACAAGAGGGCACATAAAGACCACCATCATTTCATAAGACCATTTTAAAATAACCTCATAACTTTCAGAGGCTGAGATGCATTTTTTTGAACACTTTGATTCAACTGGAGTTGGAACTGCAGAACACTGTGCTATTAAGCACAGGAATTAGTCCCATATTTGGGTCTTATAAACATGGAAAGTGTATATATCTTCCTTCTAGATTTACACATAAGAGTTCATGACTTTAGAAGCCTCACTAGAGATGAACTCCCAGCTGCCATTACTCCTGTCAGCTCTTCACCAACTTAGTTCTCATGATGGAGGGTTGTGATCTGAAGCACCAGCATGTTTTATGGCCTTAGCAGAAGACAGTGAGCTAAGTATTCCTGCTTCAGCTCTGATTTTGACGCTCTGTGAGCATTAGCAAACCTCCACTCTGCAGCTGTTAATTCCTGGCTCTGCTAGTGGGTGTGGATGTAATGCAAACCTACTGCACCCGCCATAAAAATATCACCCAGAACTAATCTGTCAGGTGAGATTCTGTGGGCCTTACTCTTCCACCGAGTTCAGCAGTCTGATTCACTTTTTGCTTAGTGTGCTATACAGTAAAGAACAACTGAAGTGTATCACAACGACTAGGGGGTGACTTGTACTGGGTTTGCACAGTGTAACACTGTTTCTGATGTATGAAACTGATCCTTAACACCTTTTGTGGGGAGAATATTCTCTGCAATAAATCTATCTTATTCTGTTTCAGGGCACTCAAGATGTTTACTCATAGATGAAATTGATGTTTAAATGAAAGAGGAAAGTATACTTGAAGAGTTTTGCATCTTCTGGATGCTCATTTTGAGATTCTATGAAGCCTAGGATACCAGGTTTGCTCATTTTTTGTTTTCCTTCTACTTCCTTCATATATTCTTATTTTTCTGCGAAGGACTGCAGTAATAACTACACTTACTTTTTTACTGAGTCCACTCCTGTATAGCAATCATTTTTAAATTCTCCCTGTAAGGTCAACCCAATATATAGGGAGTGCAAAGTCTAATAAGATGTTTGAAATAGATATTGAATCTTTCCTGCTTCATTGGAATTCTACATTCTGCAAAGTCAGCTAGAGGGATTTCAACATAGTTAGAAATGTATATTTCTAAAATAAACTGTACCTCAGGAAAACCTCCAAGGCCTGACAGTTCCAAAACACTGTATTTAGTGATGCATAAAATATTAAGTGGTCTGATCTAACCCCAAAGTTAAAAGAACCATTTTAAATGAGTTTTCCATGGCTTTTATAACTCTTTTCCCCTGACCCAATACACATCTGGTTCTAGTTGGCACCAAAAGATAGACATATTTAAATGTCATGATAAAGGTTAATCTTGTATTTCTGCCTTGTTGGGAGACAGGAAGTACTAGAAATCTCATAAGAACATCATCTCCTTGGACATCTAGCCACTTCTTACATAGTCAAGAGATTTACGTAGCGCAGCGAAGAATTCAAATTTTTGTGTTAGCTGAACTGACCCTCTTAACCTCCAGAGGCTCATTCATCACTAGGTAGAGTATAATACAAGACATTGGAAAGGCTGTTCAGTCCAGCCTCCATGGTTTCAACCAGCCATGAAGGCCTTGACCTTTTGTATCCTTGATCTTTCTGCCAGGAAAATCCAGTAAATGAAATAGTATTTAAGAACAGTTTTAGACTGGCACAGAAGTGGCGCATCATTCAAGATGGTAGAGAAAGAAAATAAAATTGGTTCAAATCCTGTGATTCCACACTAATCTTTACATTTCCTTTATCAGTCAAACTTTTGTTACCTAGGTAGATCTGAGTAAAGGTAACAAAATTAGCACAGACCCTGGACCTGCTAAATATTTAGCAGTATTTACTACAAATCATCTATAGAAAACCTTAGTTATAAAGTGCATTTTCCATAAATGGCCTAGTTTCAGTTTGCAGTAATGACATAGCCCCTTGAATGTTTCTGAAGAGCTGGACTGCAAGTGTTTAAGATTTCGTGAAAACCAGTGGGACTGAGTTGCTGAAGCTACTTTCAAAATGATAGATGGTTTTCAAGTGGCTTAAACACTTGAACATTCAACCCATGAGCCACTTCTACAATGATATTTGCAAGGTGATGCATATGCACGTAGTGTGTTCTTTCATAAGAGGAAAACCTCAAACCAAAGCTTGCCCATAGCTACAAGGAAAGGCTCCCAGTGAATATGGGAACTGAACCTCCCTGCACACTTTTTCATGCTCAGACCATGCTTCTCTCTATGACCTTACTATATGCACAGGAAAAGGCATGCCTACCAGTGATGAAATACTGGTGTGTCTTATCTTCTCAGCAGGTTCTGCTGGCATCCTTGTGGCAGAACAGAACTCACAGCAAGTATAGGTGCTAATGGAAGAACACGTTAATATTTAAAGTAGGCAAAAAACAATCTTTGAAGAATACATTAATTTACCTTTCTGATCCTTTTTTCCTTCTGATGCTGATGCTTTCTCTGATAAAGTGCCATTATTTCCACTGGCTTTTACTACATTTTCTTCCTGTATGGTTTCTTCACCAATGGCTACAGTGTGTCCATTTGAAGTTTCAAAATTTACTGTTACATCACCATCTGAAACAAAAATGAAAAAGCTATTGCCTAGTTACTTAGCACCTACTTTACAACACACAGCATCTCTCTGCTTCCAAGCTTCTGTGGAAGCAAAGCAGAAAGACTTACTGAAATGTGAAACATAAGGCTGCAGATCTGTTCTGGAAAGTAACTCTGTAAAGAAACTCCATAGACTTTCATGTTCTTTGGGTGGACACATCTGCTGTAGTGGGCCTCGAAGTCCATGCTGGTTTCAAGGTATAGTGATGTAGCAGTGTACTTGGCAGAAGCCCCTGCTGTGGAACTTCCGAATTGGTGGGAAGAGACCCAGAGCAATGCCCTCTGAACCTTCTCCCTCCAGTATCTGAACTCCCCGCCTGAGCTGCTGTGAAACCCCTTATTTCCCTTGTGTCACCTGTATCCCCAACCTCAGGTTCCAGGTATGGTTATGCCCTGGAAGACTCTATATGGTGAAAGGTCTCTCTTCTCCTGCTCTCTGCTGGTCACTTTGAACCATGCGTCTTCCCATTGGATGTCCTCTGGTCCCACCTCCCTTTAAAAGACCCCTGCAGAGCTTCCTCGCTCTCTTTCTCCTGGGGTAACCCAGCCACCTGGGTGTCTCTGGACTTCCTCCCTGGACCCTCACAACACAACACTGGACTTACAATAAATAGGCAATTATCCCAGAGAAGAACCCTCTGTCGCCTTTCATTCTCGCCGATGCCTTTACACCACGCCTGGGGTAACTCTGTTTCAGAGGAGCCAGCAGAAACAGGTCATCTGCGGTAGCAACAACTCTGTACTTTCGGAGAGTTGCAAAACCATTACAGGACCGTAACAGTTACAGGACCGTGGTACATCCCAGTAGGTAAATCAGCCAGGAATTCAGACAGAAGTTCTCAGAATGTACGTGCCCATTTAATTAATAAAAACAGGTCACAAAGACACTATCCAGTCTTAAGAAGCGAAGTCTTACAGTATCACGTATCATACCATTATTAAATTCTGCAAGTCAAATTCTTTCTCAGCTCTGATGACACTTTACTCACTTACCCAGACTACCTCAGCCTGAGGGTTTTTTTAATCCTGAAAAAAACAACTTCTCTTCCCTTTTTGTCTCTATATTCCTGAAAAGTGCTACATAGTCTTGCTGGCTCACAGCTTTCTCTGTTCCATACACTTTAAAGTTGCTGCTGATTTTCTTTGGTAATTCCTTTCTGCAGGACTCCCTTGCTGTCAATCCAAAAAAACAATAAAATCTACATGGCATCTCTTCCGATTTCTCCCATTGATTCTTCACTAACTGTGATAATTCCACTTCTCTTCCTTGCTGGATGTCTGGCACTTCCTTGACTTCGACACAATTACGCATCCTTTGTCCTACCACCTCGGGTGCTCCATGGGTTAAGCTGATTGTTTCATTGTCTTCCACACACTAACAGCAACTTGATGTGTAAAAAATGAGTTCTGCCTTCCTAGCCTTGTCTAATTTACTACAGCTGACACACTTACCTTACTGCAACATTCAGTTTCTTCAGCTTCTCTCTTCCAGGGTTCTTAAATCCGCTCTCTCCTCTCCGCCTCCACATGTGACACTGCCACCTCTTCTTCGTGTCTTGCTTCTGCAAACACCTCCTGTCTCTAAGTGGCACTTGCCACTTTCCACTTCGTTCTTCTTCACCCCATGTGAAACACTGTCACTTCTTCACATTTCTTACCTCTCACGTTTCAAGACTCTGCGTAATTTCCTCTTTTAGCTTTCATCTCCATAGTCATTCCTTCTAACTACCTTCACACTCCTCAACTGTCTTTTCTACCCCTCCTTTTTAGCACCGTCAAACCAATCCCATATTCTTCCAAGATGTCATAAAAAATTGTCATTTTCATCAGAAATGAAGCACGACATGATGAAGGTGACACAGACCAGATTGATATGGGAGGAAGAGGAGAAAATTGTTCGTCTTTATATCCTTTTCTCACTTTGCTCAATCCCTGTAAGGAATTCAAAGTCCCATCCCCTTTCAAGCATGGAAGAGAGGATCAAGGACACTGATGACCAAAGTATTCACACTTTTATCATAAATGACAGTATTTATGCTCAGACTGGAACCAACCTGAGAAGTTAACACATTTCACTCACTGTCCCAACTGTAAACACAATTCAAAGGACAAGGTCACACAGGTCCCCAGTAAAGCACGTAGCAAAACCCACAACAAATTCACAGGTGGACAAACTGAGCTGTGGAGAATTTACATGTCTCATTTTAAGACAAAGACAGTGGCAGAGAGACAAGTGCAGAAGGCAGCTGTGCTGAATGTCAGGCCGACAATTAGCCAAACTCTGTACAGACAAGGGATGTCACATATCAGCAAACAAGGCCTTTACTTCTAAATATCTATGTGTATGATACAAACCATACACATTGATACTTTCCTGATTCTTCAGATCAGACGGAATAACACAATTCTAGGAGAAAAAAATTTTTGGAAAACTTGGAGTTCTTAGTCCTTGAAAAAAATTACAAATGGTTTCATTTTTAAGCTACAGAAAATTATTTTACTCACTTAGCTTTTATTTGATCTAGATTTATATAAGATTAAGAATATTAGAAAGAATACCACTAGAAACATAATTGGATGTAGCACAGAAGTATTAATCTTGGCTTACTCATGCTTTCCAAGAGGTTAATGCCAGTTACTAAACCTTAGAGCATTTTGAAACAAGTGGTTTCTTCCCCACAGTTTTATACTTGTGCCATTTGTGAATGTGGCCTGTGTGATAGCAGTGGGATCTATATGATCCCAGAATTGGTATTTTTTGATATCTGAAATGGATTATATTGATTTTCTGGGGTTTTAAAGCCTCTAACTTTACAGCCAAAATTTCTCGTTTTGTACTCTAGTGGCTTTAGACAGCAGACCTTGACTCAAAAATGGATTTATCACTGATACAAAAAAATTCTAGGAAATAATAAGTAGGAACCACAGAAGTAACATTATTTACAGGGAGCATTAAAGTACTTAAGGATATGACCAGAAGTAAGCTGGGGCACCTATGGCAGAAGCAGTTACAGAACACAAATATCTTGACTCAACTTCAGTTGTCAGCTGGCCCAAATTACCTCTCACACTTCTCAGTTTGTCTCCTCATACCTATTTATACTACATGGAAACAATACAACAGTGGCTTTATCATACATGTTTAGTGCTTAGTAGCTAAATTCTAGTTAATGTGTTATCACCTTGCTCAGGCATTTCCTTCAGCACTCCCCTTCTTATCAGCTCCTCTCTGCTTTGTCTTGTCGAAATCTTCCTTTCCAACACTAAAGAAAAAGCACAGTTAAGAGTAATTTATTCTTGTACCACTGATGCTTGTGAAAAAACTGTAGAGAAAGATTTTTATTTTATAGAAACCCTGAAAAATCTTGTTTCCTCTGATCCTGCAGGAGAAGTGGTCTAGGTTTTCACAGACAGTCACTGAAAATATTGTCCCTGAAAATACTGCCCTGCAATTTCAGGCACAGAAAGTGGGGACTCATAGGATCCAGTGTCTTCAGCTGAGCAAGGCTCCTTGAGGCTTCTTTTACAGTGAATGGAAAAAGGTACTTTCAGGGTGAAATTGAACTCTTCCTAGCACAGACATTTAACATGTGAAAGCACCTCTTTCCCACTGGCTAGACTGACTAGCTCAGCTGGAGATACTTCCATCTGCTTTGTAGAAATTTTGAGTTGGGAAAGACAAATCCTTCTCAGAGCAAGCAACACACAGAGTAGCCTTTGTGAAGTGCAGACTGTTTGAAGGAAAAAAAAAACCAACAAAAACAACCTTTAACAGAAGCCAGAAAGTTGTGTACTGAAAGGAAATGACATCTTCATCGATGCTGGTTAGCTTTCATGGAAAAAAGTGCAGCATCCTGTTTTTAGGTTAAAAAAACCAGCATACATACAACACATAACAAACCCAAGACTGTGACATGAAGCATTCTAATTATTATGTTTATTTTCCATGGGAAAAATGCTAAATAGTTTTATAGGGAAAAACAATTACAGATGTCAAAATAGAACAGTTCCCCAGTGCATCCCATCCCCAAACCAATACAGTGATCTGGAAGATTGCTGTAATGATCCATGGGACCATGGTACATGGTCCACAAAACATGAGCATCACTTGTAAAACCTCATCTTCACCATTAGGAAAAGGCAGTCTCCCATCCTGATTCTGTTTACATATGGACATCAAAATCCACGTGATGTTTGGAGCTCAAGCTGAGGGCATGTGGTGAGGCTTCAGCTGTGCTGGATTTCATCCTACTAATGCTATGGGATAGGGCTATTTATCTCGTCCACTAATTCAAACGCTCTCTAGGGTCAATCTACTTGCTGTATGCAGATTAAATACTGCAAGAGGTACTATCAATCTCACTTGTGCCAGCCCAGTTGGAGTGAATCAGCCATACAGTGAAGTGACAAGCTCCTGTGAAGGCATGGAGAGAGGTAGCTTGGCTCTTCTGAGAAAGCTACCCTCTGTGGTAGCAAAACATCTTTGCCAGCAGCAGGTACTCAAGCTGCTGACACAACCAGGCTGGCTGACCTCAGATGCCTGAAGGCATCACTGCTTACAGCTTCCCACTCCCTTCTCTGTCAGGGAAGGGGATGGTTGAACAGAATCACAGAATTTGGGTTTTGGGACCTTGGGTGTTGGAAGGGATCTTAAACTCCTCTGTCAGGAGGGCAGGGACACCATCCACTAGCCCAGGCTGCTCAAAGCCCACCCAACCTGGCCTTGAATGCCTACAGGGATGGGGCATCCACAACTACTTTGGGCAACCCATTCAGTACCTCACAACCCTCACAGTAGAAAACTTCCTAATATCTAATCTAAACCTGTCCTCTTTCAGTTTAAAGCCATTCCCCCTTGTTCTAGCAGTACATGCTCTTGCAAGAAGTTCCTCAGAGTCTGCAGTTCCCAAATTTACAGTACCAGATTTATTTCTCACACTGCAAAGTGCAGGGATTCAGCAGCTGCTCAACATAGGATGCATTTCCCCATCAAAATAGCACCAGCTCCTGGCAGAAGAGCTGAAGGCAGTAAATGTTTTGACCAGTCCAGTTCAAGCTACTCATGCCTGTGAGATCAAGAGCTCACAAATGCAAACAGTACTAGCTCAAGAACATGTAAGCTGGCATTAAGTCTGTGTCTATATACTCAGGTACTTTGTGGGATCTGTTCATTAAAGGTCAAAGCTCTGCAGCATTCAAATCGCATTTGACAATATAAAGGAGCCCATGAGTGTGGCTGCAGACTCAATGTAAGCCAGCCACCTTGGGGGAAGTGTGGCAGCTGAACTCTGATCAAGTTAGACTGCCTTGGGTCCCAAGCCTAAATTACTCACAAGTTCTTCCACCTTCTCCCCATCATTTTTGAAAGTATGTGCCTTGCAGCTGTGTGTCACACATTGGCACAGGAGCACGCCCTAATCTGGCAAAGAGTTTTTCATGTATGGGAAAATTCAGTCCCACAAAGACTGTTTTAAAACAGATGTAGGGTCATGAACACAGAGAACTACGTGGGCAGGCATGGAGGGAGCGTCCTGATCTTTCCAGAAAGCAGGTGTATTCACGAGCAGGGTGAAATCTCCTTTGACACAGCCCCAAAGGATGAACACTTTATGCACACACTTTTTACTTGTTTTGTTGTTGGCAATATAAATATTATTTTAATTCTTTAAATAATACTTTGAAATAGCATTATTTAATATTATTTAATTCCTACTATTTTTTCTCTCTGCTTCCTTTTTACGTCTGTTATTTGGGGACAGTGGAATGATACGATCTCTCATGTATCTGTGCAACAATCTAATGCCCCTTGAAAACAATAATGCTTTTTCCAACAAGCTTAAGAACATTGAATCAGATGCCCCCCCATCAATGTCTCTATTTTTCAGGATGATATATTTTTTCAGTTCTACAACACTGAATTAATAACTGTATTGAATTAATTATCATGGAAATGCCAATTGGCATTAAAAGACATGAAATCCTTATACTTCTACTAAACAACCTCAAAGCATTTTATTAATTATACAGGTTTCATAACATCTCTGAGACATAACTCTCTCCATTTCACAGATTAGAAAATTTGTGAACAGATAAGAAGCTTAAGCCCCAGTCCTCCATCTTATAAAATGCTAGCCAGGAGTGGTGTTTTTATTTAAACTGATTAAGCTCAATTAATTCAGCTTGAAAAGATAATTTATTTTAAATATTATTTATTTTATTAATAAAATAAATTATTAATTTATTTTAAATATTATTTAATATATAAATAATATATTTTAAATAATTATTAATTATCTTCCCATTATCATGGAAAGAACATCAGAAATCAGGCTAGTATTCACTAGTATCATCATTTTAATTCCTACAAAGAAAAAGGCAGAATCTTAATTTAAATCAAAGTGGTAAAAATATGTCCCCTTGTATGAGAGGAATGAGTAGCCTGTCAACTTAGGAACTTACATGGGGAGCTATTTAGTCAGTGTGGATTCATCATTATAATTCACTGCTTACTGCAGATTTTAGACTCTGCACTATATTTCCCATTTAGACAATCGAGTATTTTGTATCTCTGGCACACCCAGAAACATCATTCAAACATTTCCTGACTTCTGAATGCTTGACTTTGTAACTCTATCATTTTAGGAGAGCTTACTGAAACATAAGAGTAGCCAGAAGTAATTAGCTCAACTGACTGGTCTGAGACTCTTAAAACTCTGTGCAATTAGGCTGAGTGACCAGCTGATGCTATCACTACAAATCTTTTCTGCAATATGTGTACATAATAACTTTTATATATATATATATATCTAGGAATATATGTATCTTAACATGTCTGTCATATATACAATATATAGATATATATGTGTATATACAAAAGTGTGAATATATATAACGTTTCAACATTAACAGCAACACATGGTTTATAACACTGAGCAATAATAAAATGCAGAGAACAATTTATCCATCTGTATACACATATGTATTGAGAACTACTGCAGAGAGATCAGGCCTGACTGTGAGGCTAACTGGTTATCAGTCCTTGCCGACTGAAGAAGGCTGAGGTGAGGCAGGCAGGCAGTCAGGCTCCAATCTCGTGCTCCAAAACAATCAGAAAATCCCAGGTAAAAATCCTTCCCCTACGGCAGTCACAAGCAAAGCTTTCCCAAACTTCAGGTGTAACCATCAGAAAGCATGTGAATTTATTGTATTGTATGCAGCCCTCATTTACTCAAGTAAATCTTACTCCCCTTCACAAACATTTGCTTTTTTCCACAGTACAAATAATAGTAACACAGGAACAGTTTACCTCAAAGAGTAGTTTCTATCCCTCCTTCCCCATCCCCTCAAAAGAGACTGCTTAGTGATGCTCAGCAGCTACAAACCTCAGGCAGTCTAAAAACTCATTCTCTGACTCAAAGAGTGCTGTGAGATTCTGGATAGTCTCCAGTATTTAGTTTTGTTCTTCTAAGAGAAGCTTGAGAGAATTCTGATTATTAATTTTTCTCTGACCCAGTAAAAGCTAAAATTGCCTTCTGCTCCCTCTTTGTATATACTTTTGCAGTGAGGCTTTGAAGTGGCATCTACTTTCTGCCAAGACACAAACTGCTGCCTTTTCCTTCACAGCAAAACATTGCAAAGGAGAGAAACCCTTGAGATTATGCCATTTTTTGTTTGTTTTTACTAGATTTTGAAAGCCCTCTAGGCAAAAAGCACACAACCAGTGCCCAAAGAACAGACTTTCTGAGATAGAGTGTGGAAAATATGTTCCTAAAGGAAAAAATTCCAACCATCATTCCCACGTTGGCACAGATATAACATCTAACATCTGAACATCCATCTTTTTTTTGAAGTTTGTGGTATTTGCTGTTTATGAACATCTTTCAGTTTCTCATAAGACAAAAAGCACTCTGTGGTACATGCCTGGCAAGTGCGTAGCAGGAACCTATTTCAAAAAGCCTATTGAAAACCCAGAGAAAGCAGTGAGAGCTCTTTCCAACGGTCCACATTCTGTCTTAGAGCAAGCCCTTTCTTCAGCTGCACAGAGATTTACCACACTTTAGCCTTGTTAAGAGAACGGGCAATAAATGAGGATCATCGTGCTCTCTCCCATGGTCCCAGGCCAGGAAATGGGCTTCCTGCATGTGAGATGCACTCACACACACACAGCCCCCACCTGGCAATGTAAATACATCACTGATCGAGCAGT
Source organism: Climacteris rufus (assembly GCA_013398175.1). Taxonomy (NCBI): domain Eukaryota; kingdom Metazoa; phylum Chordata; class Aves; order Passeriformes; family Climacteridae; genus Climacteris; species Climacteris rufus. The sequence goes on along the minus strand of VZRZ01006028.1, from coordinate 314,943 downwards.
CTGAGGAGAGGATATCCTGTAGGGTTTTCATTTTGTATGGACGTCTTTCCATTTCCTTCTCAAGTTAGATAAGCAAAGTTCTTCTCCTGTGTCATTGAGCATGCAACAAGGGGCAACTGGCCACATAAATGCCTCTTCTCAGTCTCCATTGGTCCTGGGTCTATTTCCTCAAGAAATACAGGAAAACTATTTTTATTCATCCCTGAAACGACCATCTAAGGCAGGATGAATGCAATTCAAACTACTTCTCAATTCAGATTTCAGCCTCACATGAAGCACACACACAAACATAAGTGATCCCACGCACATTTTAAAAGCTAATGAGTATCGCAAAGGACCACAACATCATGAACAAGACCAGCAAATTTAGTACAAACAAGTACCTAAGGAGGCACTTTTGAAAATGTTCACCTTAACTTCTTTGTGCTTCATTTCCTCCTTTTGTAAAAGAAATAAGAACACATGCTTTGCCTTGGTATTACAAGAATTGATGTGTCATGCTTGTAAGACTGGATTCAGGTCCCCGTAAAAAAAAAAAAAAGTACAACATAAGAAATACTATATTTAACATGGATTTACCAGGTATTCATTTTTTTTTAATAATTGAAAAATGATACACACATTATTATTTAATGGCATAACAATTTAACACATGCTAACAGGTTGTTAAAGTTTAGGGAATTTCTGTATATACAGCTTATGGATGGTCATTACTCTGAAGAACTCACTGCATATGAAATCACATACCTGTCCAGTAGAAGCTGCAGAACATTCAGGAGTCATTAACTACAAATAATTTCTCTTTAGCAATATGATAAAAGTACTGGGAAAGTTGAAGGAAATGAGAAGCAATGAAGGAGGTATCAGACTGAGGGGATTTTTTTTTATTGCATCAGTAGAAGAAATTGTGGGGGGTTTTGTGGCAGGGTACATGGGGAAATTAAAAAAAAAAAGGAAAAAACACAGAAGGATTTGAAGACCTCAGAAATCTGTACAAAACTTCAGCTGGCATCTGGAGTGATGAAGACACCAGAGAAAATGGCATCTTTTTTTCTTTTGTGTAAATGAAGTTTGTTTCAGAAGTTTCACTGTAAAACCATAGAGTTCCTTGCTGTAACTGCAGGGGTTGGTATGGGTTTAAAATGTCAAGCACCGTACTCCTAAGAGTTCAGGAGAGCCTACTGAAAACGTTTTAGGAGACTAGTGTTGGTTTTAGCCCCCACAGCCTTGGGAGACAGTAGACAGAAGGCTTGCACTGTGGCAATGAAGCTGAAGAGCTCACAGAAGCTCACTGGACTCTAATTAGACTCAAGTTTAGGAATGCACGACATCAAATGTCTGAATCCCAAACCAGAAGTTTGAGATTTTTGTATAGGAAGTTTGGCTAGAGAAGTGACACAAAGACACATACACATATATGTAGGGTGGCATTCAGTTTCCTGAACATGGGTGTCTAGAGCCACTTCAGAAGCTCCAGGTTTTTGGACATGTCTGCACAGGGATGACAAATATAATGACATATTCTCTTCTGGGAGAGCAGCCAGGTGGCCCCAAACAACTATGTTTGGCTAACTAAATCCCAACCTTCAATATTCCTCTTTTTCAGACTGAATATAATTCAATCACAGCATTTCCAGTTTTCAATTCAATTTCAGCATTTGATCTCAGACCATTCTTCAAGCCTTGTCAGTGGGGAAGTGAAGGGGCAGTGCAGCCTGTATGAAGGCAGGGGTCACAGAGTTGTGTCCTTGTTCTTCTGCTGGACATGGCTACCTCGGCTTCTCCCCAAAACTTCTGTCCCCATGAAGGCAAGGTTTGTTTCACAGTCCCTGTCACTACTATCTGGAGGACATAGAGACTTTCCAACATATTTGAGGATATGTACAGTAAACAAATCAGCTGCATATTTTTGGTGACAGGTTCACGACAGAAGCTGAACAAGAATAGTTTTTTCCTTGTAAAGGCTCAGACTGGTTTTCTATATGTCAAATACCATACCTAAATAATCCCTGCCATCTAACAAGTTCAAAGAGCTTTCCAAATATTACCCTGCAAAACTATTACAGCTTCCTACTATTTGCCACCAAAGGGCCACAGACATACCTGCTGATGTTTCTCTGAATTTGTCACTGGTCTTCTTCTTCCGCCATTTCCAAGGTTTAAAGATTTTGCCAATGTTGGAGAGTTTGCCCTTCCTCTTGAAGGGGGGAGTTTGGGATCCTGGGGCTGGTCCATCTGAGTTAGCAATTGAAGCCTTGTCCAAACCATCAACTGTATAAAGAAAAGAAGTAAAAATAACTGAAGAACGAAAAACAAAATAAGAACCAAGAGCTAAACTCCTCCACTATCAGATTGCAACAGGATGTGTGTGCATCCATTTGGGGTTTTTTTCCTGTTCCAGAAGGCAGCCAAGGAGCATCTGATCCCAGCCCATGGTCACCAGGGAGTCCCCACCCAGCCTTCCCTGGGCTTCACTGCTTCTCAGCACCTCAACTGCAGCTGTCCAGAACTTGCTTTTCGTGATGCTCATCTGGCACATGTGCACAGTCTGGTGGTTTTCCAATGCTACAGGAGAATTTCTTCCAACATATGTTTGGGTGACTTTTTCCCTATCCTTGGTAAAGTTGAATATCTAGCTATCATCACATAGAAAACAAAACCCTTGCAATGTGAAAACAAACTATTTCTTTTGGGCAAAATTAATCCTTTCTTAAACAAACTCCAAAGATAACTGCTCTGGCAGTGGAGTGGGAGCAGGTCTGTTTGATATCCCTGGTAATCAGTCACTCACTGCACAGCCTGCCATGAGTCAGGCTTCTTATTAGCAAAACATATTTAACAATAAGCTTTTGAACTGTAGCCAAAATTTAAAGAAGGGTTTATTTTCTGCAAAAACATAGAGTGATATGAAAGCCAATATTTAGCATCAGTGGCTGTAACTTCAAGTTTTGTGAACCAAATTAAGACTCATCTCACAATACAGCATACAGTTAAAATAAATTACCCTGAGACATCTACTACTACTTATTTCTAATTAAGAATTAAGGTTTCTTAAAGCCTTCCATTCGTAGTCTTGCAAACACTTCCAATGTGCTGAATTTTACTCATGTGAGCAATGAAGTAACTGCAATTACTTAGAGACATAAAATTAATCACAGGCTTAACTGTTTGTGGCTCTGTAATTGCTTTCATCTAAACATTCTAAATATAACCAACTCAGAACAGAGTTGATGCCACTCTGAACAGCAGTAATGATAATCACAGATCATTAAATCAAAAATGCTATTGAAAGAAAGAACTATCACTGTCCCCCACTTTACAGATGCAAAATATAAGGCACAGAATTGTTAAGCGCTTAATTTTACGTTTGCCAAAACGCTTCTGAATCCTGGCCCCGTGTCCTAGCTGCTAAAGAGATACACATTGTACTACATAACATCATGGTGCAACCCTACTATTCTGTTTTTCAGACAAGTGGCATTTAATGACTCTTGTATTTGTCCTAAGCTTTAGATTGATCCAGCATGATAAAAAAAAAATCTTTTCTGTGAGAAAGCTAATGTAATACAGAGTCCAAGAAACTTTATTTCCAATGTTTTGAAATAAAGTACTGGGAAAGAAGATTCACTGTGTAACTTCATTGAAGTCTATGAAGTTAAAACTAGAGATAAATCTGTATAAAAATGATAGCTTCTAAATAAAAAAATCTGAGCAAGTTATGCCATAAAATTCAATATGTTCTGTTCTGCCTGAAAGACAGAATAAATCACTACTATTCAGATGCAACTGAGTTTAAAACTTTTGTTTGCTTTGGGTATTTTCTGGTCCATAACATGGAGATAAGATGGATAGAGGCATGCAAATGGACTTCTAATGTAAAAAGCAAAGATTTTGGTAAGGGCTTGGCTATGTCTACTCCTTGCAGGAGTACAAAATCCCAGCTTCCTCACATGCGTGCCCTAGAAAACACGGTGAGCTTTAGGGAGGTTTAAGATGAGACTCCCTTAAAATGGAGCAGCTGCCCCCCTACCCACCCTCAGAAGCCAGGTGAGAGGTGGGGGATGAGAAGAGCACCAAAAGTAGTGAGCAGCTCTGTAGAGAGGCAGCAGAAGGAGGCCTGCAGGCGTGCCTTTCCTGAAGTTAGGGATTGCACTTTTGTCTGGGCTTACAGACACTGCCTTCGGAATGCAGTCCCCTACGGAGTACAGAAGCCTCTGCTGGAAACTGTGGATCTAAGGGAAACTTACATTTACTTGAAGGGTACTTACAAAGACAAGAGAGAGAAATTTATCTTGGCAATTTCAGCTGATATAAGAAGGGATGACAGCCACAACTTGTAGCCAGAAAGGGCCAGGTTAGAAATAAGGAAAACACCATCAGGAGGAGGGTAGTGCAGCACTGGAACAGGTCTTGGGAGCTTTTGGAGGCTCAGTCAGGCAAACCTCCAAAGCTCATTCTGGGGCTGACCTCACCTACTGTCAGGAACAGTCCTGCTATGAGCAACCTCCCAAGGTTCCTTCCAGTCAAGATTCTCATGGTGCTAAGGGATGTGGAAACACATGGTTTCTCTGTGAAATCAGCACTAGGAAATCCAATAGAAGTGAAGTGGTGAAGGAAAGAGACCAGGATCTGTCGGCTGTAGAGTTCTGACCTGGGACAGAAGCATTATCTCAGTGGCAGAAGTAGTCTATCAGCTCAGTGGAGTGAGAGGCTACCCACCCCTTGAGGCAGCAGGACAAAATCCATGTTCTTGTCTCCAATGGCTTAGAAAGGCTGGGCTACTGGAGTGAAGAGCCTGCATCCTGGTGATAGACAGCATGGTCTTATAAACTCTAGAACACTGATCTTTTCAAATTCTCCTGAGTCATGGAGTAGAGTCTATTGTAGGAGACTACTTTCACAAAAACCTTATCCAGATTTTTTCTTCCTGTGCCTACCAGCAGAAATGGAGGAAGATTAAGGTTCCAACAGCTCCCCACAGAGAAATACAGATTTCATTGGTCCCTGTTCTGCTCTCTGATGAAAACTTGTAATCCAAAATAATGATATTCATCCTAACTACAGAAATCGGTTGTTTGGGGTTAGGTTTGTTTGGGGTTTTTTTGCTTTCTCTCGGGGAATTTTCTTCCCATTTGTTGTCCAGGAGAAAAACGTGAGTAATTAAGAAATAAAAAAACATGGCTAAGCACTCTCACATATCACAGCAATGGCTTGGCCAGCAGAACAGAGTTTGGGAGTTTCAGCTGGGAGTGAGCTCTCTGGCAGGTGTTTTGTCATGGGAGTTGTGCAGTGATACTGTGGGAGGCTTGGTTGGGCATGGGGGCTGGCCCTCTCTCTTTCTTCCACCCAGCAATCCATGTGCAGTGCCTGTTTTCCCAAGACAGGGCTACCTTGTAGCTTGCTGCCTGGCTCTGCCCTCTGTTCCCTGTTCCTACAGGCTGCCAGTGGGTGGTAGCGACATCAACTACTCTGGATCGGGCCTGCCAGCCTTCCCTGCTTCTACCGGCTGCTGGTGGGTGATACTGGGATCCATTGCTGCCCCATCGGACCTGCCTGCCTTTGCTGTTTGCTGCTGCCAGCCACGGGGGAATCATTGCAGCTCCTCTCCCTCACCAAGGCCGCCATTTCCCCGTGGGGCGGCTCAGGGCTCAGCACCGGCACCCCCTGCAGCCGCCAGAACAAACAGCGCCCCTGGGGCCGCGGCGGAGTCACTGCAGCCTCTCTGCCTCCACACCAGCCGATAGCACCCCCTGCCAGGTGTGCCTGGAACTACACCTAAGGGGAAACGGCCTAATGCGCAAGAAAAGACTGTTGTTGGGTTTCTGGGGTTTTGTTGTTGCTGCTGTTTGTCTCTCTTGATATATATATATATATTCTAGTAAAGAGCTGTTATTCCTTTCCCCATATCTCTGCCTGAAACTCCTGTAATTTGAACATTATAATAAAGTGGAGGGAGGCGGTCATTTTTCTATTCCAGGAAGGTTCCTGCCTTCCTCGGCAGACACCTGTCTTCTAAACCAGGACTTCAAATGAGCTAACACATGAAATTCATGGAGAATAATTCTATTCAGGAAGATTGAAACTTTTGAAAATAGACGTCGACATGAATTCCTTCTGACAATAAAAGACAGGGAGCTGATTTATCAAGTGAGTTCAACAAGTGTTCACAATTGGGAATTTACTCCATGTCATTTAATCCATGGACCTTGCACCAATTCCCTCATTTGAAATATTTATCTGAAAAGAAGGAATAAGCATAGCCAAATATCACAGACTAACTTCAGAAATAATCTAACATAAAGTCATATGCCTAGGAAAAAGAACTTATTTATATTCAAAAGCACATATATTATGTATATACATATATATTCATAAGCTAGCAGATTTTACCAATTAATAAACTATTTAAAAGAAAATCCACAGTTTCAGCAATGACATTTCAGAGCATTTATGGAAAGATCTTTACAAAAGTTATTACTGCTCTTCTTTGAAACACTCAGCAGGAAATTGATGTTTTAGAATTACACTATTTGCTTTATAGGTCATGTACTATGTAAGAATAAAGCAGGGCATTTTTCACCTACCTTCTATTCGTCATAATAAACCTGATACATATTCACTGAGATGAAAAGAAACATCTTAGCTTCCCAAGGTTTAGAGAAGCTTGGTCCCTTGTGTTACTCTTTTATTTGTACATACAGTGGCTTGAAGTCCTGCCTTCTTCCCACCATCTTCAAAAAGCCAGTGAGTCACTTCACTGCCTTCAATAAACATTAAGTTTGTCATTCGGACTTTTGACTACACTACCTGCATAGTTCATGTTATTGTATTGCAGTCCTTCGCCCTCAGTGAAGATTTTACAGCTGATGGGTAAGATGTGTACACACAGAGGATAAGAAGTGAGCACATGAATCCTGCACGTTGATGTCACGCGAAGAGGAGATCTCGCTGTTAAAGCCCAACAACAACACTAATGGAGACAACAACAAAGCCAAATCGTGCCACATGGGCCATGAGTTAGATGAAAGATACAAATAGAACAGCCTCTCCTTAAGCTTGTGGGCAGCCAGCAAAGATCAGATCAGTCTGTGGATGACCCTGACTTTCCTATAAACACTTAGAGATGGAAACACCTGAACATGGCTTATCCCAGGAAGGCTACTCACAATAAGCAATGCTGATCTCTGTAGCTGCCTAGGAAACATTTTACTGCTGTGAATGATCTCCAGAGATGTTGTGTGGCTGAAGCAGGTGTGCAAATTCATCACAGTTTTCCCAGGGTATGGTGCACTTTAAGACATCAGCACCGGCACAGGCTAACCCTTTTTTTTCAGATAAGAACTTACAACTAACTTTATAAAAGCAAAATGCAACAAAAGAACTATCCACGAGATCATTTCAAACAAGTCTAATACCAATTCCTGTGACATAAACAGCTGTGTTTCTGCTGGTTCCAGGCCTTTTGATCTGCAATGCAGTAAAACCATTTTTTAAAAACTTAGATTTAAAGAAATTCATGATCAGAAAATGCCTTCCCCTTTCTGACCCTTTTCCTTTTTTAAAAGGTTATTTTAAATCTGGGCCATTTCAGTGATTGAGTCTTTAACACAACCCTGTAAACACTTGCAGCATCAGGGCTGGATGAGGAGCTGGGGATTGGACTGGGCAGGCAGTCTAAAGCAGCTCCAGAGTTGGAGCCAGGACACTCTGGCCACAGACTCAACACTGCTGCACAGCCTGGCACATACCACATGCTTGAACTTGGATGAGTCCACAAATAAAGCATGCTTTTGTCTAGGGCATTCACAGGGTAGGTGGGAGACTCAGGTTTTTACCCCTTCCTGAATAAATAGTTTTGAAACTTATCATCCTTCACTTGAATCTTTCTGACATTAAAAAACAAAAAACCAAAAAACCTACAGACTGCAATGCTATTAAAGCCTTCTGAACAATTACCCAGAAGCATTCTTCCTTTCCTCTGTCTCCCTATTCCCCTCACCAGAACCCTTCTACACAGCTGATCTAATCCTGCTGGAGCACTGGGATATATACTTAGGGGATTTTTTCTCACATCAGGGCTATTAAGTACCAGACAGTACCAACAGAACAGCATGTTCTCTTCTTTTCCCACTGTTCTGCACCTGTCATGCTGCCCACCCACATCTCCCAAGCTTCAACCTGCTCTGCAATTCTTCTCTGGACCCTTCTCATACATCAAGGTCAGGAGTGGCAAGATGAAGGAAAGGTCTGCTTCCAGCCTGCCCTCCTCCCCATCACTGGACAACACAACCACGGGGGAAAAAGGCACAGAATCAAGTGCTCCACTGATATCAAGGCACTAAGGTAGCACTGCCACCTAATACTTTCACTAGCATTGGTTCTTTTGCAATATTAACACGCTATCATCACATCAAAATGTGTGAGGAAAACCTTTTTGTTTTATCAGAATACAGGTGACTCAGGGTATGGCCACTTCTAACCATGAATGAACTGAGAAATGCAGCAGAAGATGCCATGGCCCCAAGTGAAAGTGACGTTATGTGTGGATTTGTACCCAATTTCTGTGCTTATTAATTACCAGTTAGCTAGTACAGTTTTTTTTTTCTCTTACTCTCACTGCACCCTGCTGCCTTGCAGGGATGTGCTGCAAAAGTCATCTTGGTTTACTGAGACCTCACCACCTCTTCTGACAGCCCTACGATTTTCTATTTCACCTTGCCAAAGAGCACAGAGTTTGAAGTCATGGTTTTTATGCCAGCAAAATCAACATGTTTTTGCAGCTGCATATCATCCCCAATTAGCAGCAAGTCATCAACTTGCTATAGAGTATGAGCTGTTATTCTATTATAGAGTATGAGCTGCTTATTCCTTGAGCTTACTGGCAAAATTCAAGACACTGCATGGTAAAATACTTGATGTGGTCATTAAATATCAGAAGCCATTCTGACATGAAAAATGTCATTTTCAATAAGTATCTCAAATTATGCAATCTGTTATCTAATTTTATTATTTTTTTATTATCTAATTTTCCTGACCAGAATCAGATGAAAAAACCACATTTTTCTTTTCTCATGTTTTTGTTTTGTAGGGGCTTTTTTTAGTTTTGGTTTGTTTGGTTTTTTTTTTTAATCTACTTGGAAGGGAAAAAATGCAGAAAAATGCAGTTAATCCCCAGTGGATAAACTGGCAAACAGGAGGGATATAATCTACCTCCAAGCAGCACAATGGATTGGCATCTGCATGTTTTTGCCTTGCCATACATCTGGAGTTTAACTTTGGGGAAACTCTGTCATGAGCTAATTGACTTGACTGTGTTTTAATTAAATGAAAGGAAAAAGCTGAAGTTCAAATGTAGGCAGCTGAATGGTAGTTTCCATATGGAACTGCCAATATTGCAAAATGTTAATTGGACCTCCCGCTGGAAATGAGCTAAACAGGCTGGGTAGTGGCTACTTCAGAGGGATGCTGGCTGCTGCCCTGAAACAGGCAGAGGGAATCCGCCTAGGATAACCACAGCAGGAATGGGCATGACTGCCTGAATACCTCCAGGTTTCTACAAGGATACACACACAAATACCTTTTGGGTTGTTAGAGTCACACTTGGATTAGCAGTGCCAAAGTCCAGAAAGGGCTTTGAGTCTGAACTGTGCAACTTCCATCTTTCCACAAGCAAAATGTCACCTTGCTGCAGAAAGTCAAACACTGCAAGGGTGGAAAATTCAGCTCAAAAGGCCGTATTCTGTTCTGGCTGTGATGAACCCCTACCTAAACTCTGCAAATAGCACAGGTACTGCTACACAGTCACTTTGAAGGGAAAGAGGGAAGCCTGTGCTTCCCTCGAAATCATAGCATGGATGCTCAGGGCTCCATGTTTCAGACAAAGAGCCATGTGGCTCAGGGGGATGCTCCACCACACCGTTCTCTTCTCCAGGGTGCAGATGAGGAATATGACCAGAGTCCCAGGGAATGATGTATTTATTTTAGTTCTTACTCTGTTACCTGTACACCTGGGATTAACTGGCTGAGGGCCTGGAAAAGCTTATTTAGCTATCTCTCTCTTAGGCAGGATGCCCTAGTCCTGCAAGACACTGAACACCAACAAGCAAGGAGGGGATCTGACTTTTGCTTCCTACTATCTTATACAAGAAACAGGACATAGAACGGGATTAACTTTAGGGCTTGAGATGGTTGCTGCATGACAAAAAAGTGTTGCTTTTTTCCCTTTTTTCATGGTCACAATAACCACTTCAAGTGCTGTTGGCTGGTTTGTCAAGTTACAGGCTATCACATTAGTTATCACAAATTGTCTCTTGCTAGTGCAATCCAAATGCAGATAACACACTTGTAACATGCAGCTTCAGTGTTACTTCACTGTGCAGTTTTCACTCCTACTGGGTTAATTCCATAGGAAAAAACCCAAAAAACCAGTAAAGTTATGGTTGTAGAGCACACTGCAGAGATACTGGAAATACCACAGGCAATACAGCCAGTCAGGGCTACCCAGCCTCACTAAATTACACTTCTAATGCAGGAACCTGCATAGAGCTTGTCTGCTCCATCTACACTGACATCTGAGCTGGGTGTGTTCTACAGTGCACTGAGCACTGCAGTTAGACCTCTGCAATCACACCACCTCTCTTCTCAAGTGTTTCTTATGTCAAAACACATTAGGGGTTCACCTGAGGTCTGAATAAAAATAAGGATTTGACCTACGCTTGCAATATGCCCACAAACGTGTTTGCAAATTAATTATTTACATTTTGGCAACATGCAGTCCTTATTAGAACAACTACACAATTTCCTTCTGCTCTTCAATAAAATGTTTAACTTCCATACTTCTAGCTTCCTAGAGACAGGGTAAGCAAATGCTCAGCCATCCTGTTATAGAAGTTTGAAAATGATCTGGCTGAAAATCTGCTTACTACCTCCTCTCTGACCCTGGACACAGCTGGCTGCAACCAGAAGGAAAGGGATCATAGGTTTAATGCAGACTCTTTATTCCTTTTTCCTCAGCCCCAACACTTGAGCAAAAAGCAGCAAATGGAAAATTTCCAGGCAGTTACATTTTCCAGATATATGAAACATCATATCAAAGGTCAAAGCAACTCCTCCACCAAAACAGGGGGGGAAAAAAAGTCCAGGCAGAGTAACAGAGATGTGGGAGGACAAAAACCATGACAACTAAAAGCAGCGCATAAAAAGAGCAACCAAATTACTTTGAACAGCTGAGCTGTTAATTGAAAATTAATGCTTCTTGTGTCTGAATACTAAAGGATAGCTTTCCTTGGAGTACAACAGTATATATTCCTATTTATAGTTTAATTTTTTTTATAACTTTGTAATTTAATCTAAAGTAAGCTGCCTGTACTCATCTTGTTAAATCCTGTATTGATATTTTTAAGATGTCACATCTGAAAACCAGAACTGCAGAACTGGAAATACTTCTTTACTGACTTTTCTTAGCAAATCCTTAATACGGGGGAGAAAAATAACTGTAATAAGTTTACAACAAATATTTTTAGCTGTGGGCAAGTGTTAAATCCTAACAGCAGATATTGGCTCGAAGTGTGAAAATAAACTGAAGCAAGCACGTGGCCCCTCTCCTGTGTGATGATAAACAGGAATGAAAAGAAAACAGTTTTGCATTAGTTAATAGGTGTGTTACACTGATGCTGAGATAAAACCGGATGAGGTGTCACAGGGAAGCCTTTGGCCCTGGTTTCCATCTCCCCAGCTAGTGGCAAGTTACTCTCCACCTGCCCCAAACAGGCCAGGAGCCCCTGGGTGGCTGGGCTCAGCAGCAGCAGCACCTGCTAAACAAGGGAATGTGGGGGACGGTCCCCAGTGCCGGCACACTGAGAGGAAAGATGAGGCCATAGGTTTGCCATGTCACCGCCCTACTGGAATGTCCTATCCCTGGCCTTCCCAGAAACCTGACAAGATGAGAAACACAGCCCATGGGAATTAGGGAAAAAGAAGCCCGAAGGATGCAAGGCAAAGGGAAAGCTGGTTATCTGGTGCAAACTCTGCCAAGCACCAGCTCTACCATCAGGCTGCTCACTCCCAGGCAGGTCCAGATGGTCACCTGTGACCCCTCTTAGGAGCCTGTTTGCCTTCAGAGAGTGAACCAGCACACCCTCAGATGGCTATAGCTACTCGCTTTCCATTCTGAGTCAAAAACCTAGCAAAACAGTCAAAGCATGGCCAAAGTTACTCTGGGCTGTTTCTAGAAACATTAGCTGAACTACCAACCATGCTGGTGACCATTTGTAAGGCTGCACATTACCATTGCACTGAGACAAAATAAAAAAAACCTTTTGCCCAGGCTTCTAAAACTGAGTCAGCTCCTACTACTGAGCTGGGGAGTGTACCAAAGAGCTGGGGCAGGAACAGAACAGGAGCGAAGGGGCGAGAAGTTTGCGAGGAGAGGGAAGACTTCTGCCAGGAAGTGATCACCCGAGCTCACTGCCAGCGGTGTGAGACATGCTCCAACACCTTCACCACATCCAGTGCTGAAGCAATGACCACCTGAAGCGCTATCATCATCAGCTGCTTTCCTCTTCAGCAGGAAAAAGGTGGAGAACCTGCTCCAACTCATTCCAGACCACCCAGAACCCTTGCTAAATACAATTCTGTATGAATAGTACACGTGTTTTCCCCTTTATTATTACTATCTTTAATCAAATCTTTCACAATTAACAAGTTTATATATCTGAAAGCAGGTTTGGTTTTGTGGACTCGCATCCCAACGCCTTCCTGCTCTTAAGTACTATGACAAGGAGTTCCTGATCTACAAATAACAGAATTTATGTACCAAAAAACTCAGGAGCAATTTGATCAGTCATGTAATTAAATCCCTGGGACAGGACAGCCCAGAGCTCATTGTGCTGCCTTTGAAGAGCAATATTTTCTTCTATACTGGCACCACTTCAACACCTTTTTTTCTAGTACAGGAAACAGCACATTGCACTTGTCCAAATGTGTGTAAAGTCAACCTCAAAGCAAATAGTCTCTTTTTGTGACCTCGCTGGTCTCAGAACCCTGCCAGGGAGGTCAAGGACACTTTTAAACCCAACCAGCAAATTTCTGCTTGTTGCTGTCATTGCAAATGTTTGTACAGGCTTTTAGCTCTGCTGTCTTTGTAAAGAAAACTGTGTTTATTTTTAAGTTCATTTTTAAGCTGCTTTTTAAATGTTTGTCTTTGTTGCTAGATACCAGCTTGAATAAACAATAATAGTAAAACTCCAAAGTGCTCAGAACAACCTATTAATGATTCAACACAATTCTTCTTAGTCAAAATACCAATTTGCCAACTCTAAAACCATAGCCTGTAAAACTCATTCATATCATTCTGTATGTATAATATCACAGTTCTGAATACAGTCTAAGTCATCTTGTTTGCTATGAGGAAATGGGAGTTGCCAAGTTGCAGCTGACTTTTATTCTGCATCATGTTTCTCCATCCCCAGGCACACAGCAAACAGCTGCTTCATTCCCTGTATCTTGTTCTTTACTAGGTCCAAGGTGGGGAAAATCAGGCACAAGCTGACATATTTGTCAGCCCAGCTGCCCTTCTTTTGCCAGTTTAAACTCAGACACTCAGGGGCATGTTCACACAAAAGGACAAGTCTGTGCAAACTGTGATGGGATTCTGTTATACTTTAAAAACCAGTATGGTCCCTTTCCTACACAATCAAGAAACAGCAATTCCATCCAGCAAGCTTATGGCACTGTAAATCACTATAGTAAAACCCAGTGAAATTCTAGTACCATCTTCATGAAGGTTTAAGGCCATATTCATACGTATTTTTTTACTTCATTTTTTCCATGGAATCAGTGCTTATGGAAGTGAGGCACTAGTAATCAAATAACTTTAGTTGGAACAAATTACAAATGAAAAAGCTGCTGCTCTTCAGCAAATTGCACTGGGATGCTGTGCTAGAGCCTGCCCTGTCCACAGTGTGCTGTGCCCTGATGGTGCAGGTGCTTGTCACTTGTGGAGGTAGGGCTGGCAACCAGGATTCCATCTCCCTGTGGGAGAGGCAGCAGCGCTCTCCTTTTAGGTCCAGGCGCTAGCCCGGGACTAACCAGAGAACCAAGTACTCCTGGGAGGGGAAAGGGCTAAAGAAAGGGGCTTGTTGAAGCTTCTGATGGGGAGATGTCATCTTGTTGACAGAGAAGGCACTGAGAATACACTTTTCTCTCCCAGGAAATTCTCCCCTTAGGGGAAAACAACTGCTCAGTAAGAGCATCACCAACATGGCAGATACATAATTGATACCTTCATTTCCCCACTTGCTTGTTCGTGATGTATTTGAGGTCTCCACTTCTCCTCTGCTTTCTGTTAATAATGAATGACTGCATTATCACAGTGCTTAAAGAAGGCTGGCCATAGATCAGAACCTCTTTGTAACAAGAGTGATAGACAAACACCAGAAAGACCATTCTTGCTTCAGCTCCAAGTATAAAACGAAAGAGAATAGCTTGAACAACAGGTTTCTGATTTTCACTGATCCCTGCTCAGCTGTTGCATTTTAAAATTTTTTTTAGCTATCCCCAAGTCCCTATGAATTTGTTTGCAGCATGTCCCTTCCCAGCTTCCTCTCTCATTCAGACATTGACATTTTAAGCAATCATAAAACATACCTTTGTTGTTTGTAGGCTAAAACAAAATGCCAACTTGAACTTTCATGTGTCAGTTTAAACTGAACTGCTTTAGCTGGAGTTGGAAAGCAATGACCAACAGAAAAAATACCAGAACCCACCTCCTGCCCACCAATGCATCCCAGCACTATACTACCATATGGCCTAACAATATTCATTCAATACTTAGCTTTAGCACACATATTAGAGTTTCAAATGGCACCAGAGTGTTGCCTAAAAAGGCTAGCCCAAAAACTGAGACTAGTCAGGAGTAAGGGAATAAAAGGTGGGTATTTATTTGAAAGGCCTTCGAAGGTACATTTAGGGCAGACAAAGCCACCCAGGGGCATCACCCAAAACGGACGACGCATCACAAGTTCTCCACACCTTTATAGGTTTGGTCCATTTGCATATCAGCATAAAGTCACCAATTAAAACTTTGCAATTTCCCCCTAGCTCCCTTAGCTCGCTCCCTCCCCCCCCTTTAGNCCCCCTTTAGAAGCTTGGGCCTGGGCAGTCTAAGTGTCCTTGAAGGGTAAATACAGAGAGGCACTGTTATGTCTATAGAGAACAGCAACTAATGAGCTACAAAGCATATACACCAGGCAATACAGAATTTGAAAAATAGAAGGGTTAAAACCTAAGGCAACAAGAGGAGATGCCTGTTTGCCTGATGGGGTGACCTGAGCCCACCCAGTTACTCTAGCATGCATCACTACATTGCTGTCCATTCCTTTTTTTCTAAGTGGAGTTAGGAGTTAGCAGTCACTGTAGCCCAGTTAGACAGTTACCATTAAGATGCAGTCAGGCTGATTGTGAATCAGATAATATATTTAATTATTTACTCTGTACAAAACCCAATACAGACAACAGGAATGACATAGCTTATTTTAGCCAGATTAATGCTGACAGAGTTCACTCCCACTGTATGGAATGACACACTTCACCGTATTTTCTATTTTCTTTAAGATTGTCTTTAAACCCTTAAAAATTTCAGTTTTCATTAAACAAATATTTTATTATTCCTTATTTCTTTAGAGGTAAACCAGGCTACACGACTGTTGAGTAACTACAGGACAGAATACAAATGAAAACACTGACATGAATTACTTTAAAAACCGAATTAAACTGAAACTGTTCTCACAATTATCAGGATTTCTTTAATCTGCTGATTACAAGTGCCATAACCTTGTTGATACAGATGAATTGAACACAAAAGCTTTAACATTTAGCCATGTGCTTAAGACTGCTATAATAAAACTTGTTAGAAATAAAAAAGGTGGTGCAAAAATTATGAATAGGTGTGGCAAGCCCTGGACCTATTGCTAGCAGCTCCAAGCAGTACTGGCAATTCAGAATCTCCCAAGTAAAGTATGTACAGCATCAGCCTTCACCAAATTAATCTTTGGCATTATTTACGCTCTATAAAGCTTTATTTTTTAAACCACTACCTAATGTTTTCCTAGAGAGGGAACATTATGTGACGGAGTGCTTGCCTGTTTCCAGCAGTCCCTGGGAAAGCAAGCCATTTCTTAGGAAAGCCCATAGGAATACTTCAGAAATTCCTGCTAGCAGTTTCTGCCTGTCCTGACTACTTCTCATCCTGGGCTTTCTGCATCTCACCAGCTCATCAGCAGCTGATGTACCCAACAAGGGAGAGAAAAGGCTATTTATCTGCTTAGTTAATAATGAATCAATACCAGCCAGGGCTTGCTTGGGTGCCTGCTCTTCCCAGCCAGTGGCCTCCAAAATAGCATTGCTGCAGGGATCCGAGGAGGGAAAGGAAAGCAGAGGTCCCACAGATGATGGGTGACCTCATCCCTGTGCCAGTGGGCACAGAGGAAACAGTGGAAACATGGGTTGGCCACCAGACATCAAACCCAGTTCCCCAGCCCTCCTGCAAGGCACAATGTCTTTGCAGACACCCTCCAGCAGTACTCCAACCTGCTGAGCTCCAACCTCAACTGAAGGAGCAGAGGGCCCTCTTGCAATCCCTGGCAATTTACCTCCCTCAGAAAATACCTCCTGAAAAATTCTCTGCCATACTGGAAAAAACTGCCTTGTAACTCCACCTCCAATGAAAAATGCTTTGTATAAGAACAGGTTTTGAAATAGAAAGGTTAAGAATTATTCTTTAAAAGAGCACCTTCAAGCAGCTTACAAATAAATTATGGCAAATTTGTTGAGCTTAGCAAGAGGTTGTGACATTTTGGAAATGAAAAGAAGTGATAAAGTATTCAGTCATTTTTCTTGCCTTGAAAAAGGTTTGCAATTTCCCTTAAACCTCCCTCCCACTCCTGCTAACATTCAAGTACTTGGCACACATATTCAACATTTTTAGATGCTGCACTCTTTTCACCCTAGCTGGATGCTGAACTTTGGGAGAGAGTGGTAATTTTCACCTCAGGAAAGACCCAAAAAAGGGACTGGCGCATGACACTCGCAGCTTGTTGCACTGGGGGGAAATGGTCTTTCACACATGCACATGCTGTGCTCACATCAGCTACAGTGTATCAGAGAAAAAACTGGAATTGTGATGAAATATACAGAAGCCATGATAAGCAAAACAGAAGATTTCTGTATTTGGTAGGAGATTTTCTGTATGTCAATACAAATGAATAATACAAGGAATGTAGGTAAGCACAACAGCACAGCCTGACTCAGGTTTTAAAAAATTGCTAGAAAAGGACCATTTCACTGAATATTTTCTTCTTCTAGAAGGAAAAAAATTAAATCAAGTGTTAACTCGCTCTTTTTTTAAAAAACTCCTGTATAGGATCATGAATAACATACTCACCTGAAAAGCACAGGAATGCAAGATGTATCTAACTCAGAGATTTTTTGATAAATGTTTTTTAAGCATTTATGAATAGTGGTCACTGGAAACCAGCTCTGTGAGAATTTCCACTTAAACCAAAACTCCTCAGTTTCATGTTTGTGAACATGTACATGGCCTATATTGACAGGGCAGTATGCAGCCTTGGCATTTTAAAGGCTGCCCTATAATTTTTGGAGAGGTGTCAGCATGAGGAGGAGCAGCCTGGCCAAGGATCCAGCTGGTGAGCCACTGTAAATCAGCCCTCACCAAGGCAGCTTGGCAATGCTGGAGCAGCCAGCTGAAGGGAAGGGTCCATGGATTGTGTCCAGATCCCAGGGAAACCATTATCTTGTTTCAGGTAGCACCAGCTCTGAAGAGGATGAAGAACCTTCAGATGTCACCTCAAAGCTTCAAATCCAAACAGCTCCATCATCAACACTGCATTCCCACTTCAGTCAGTCTCTATGCTAACTTCAAACTTCTGTCTTTTAAACCACTTGGGAATCAAAGGTTTGAGTGGACTTTTAATTATCTTTCATCCCAACACACACTTCTAGAGTATAATTGAATTTTGTGGGAAGTTTAGCTTTGAGAAAAATTAAAGACAAAAAATAACGAACAAGAAAAAGAAAGGATTACTATAGCACACACTTTTTTCACACTCAGAGCAAGACAAAAGACTGTATTTCCTTCATTTGCTCATGTGCTAGGAATACCATGGTTTATCACTAATACTGCACATTTTTATGTAGACCAGTGCTGCAGCAAGGGCCAGTGCAAGGACAGGCACCAGTGGCTACCACCATACCTCTGGCTTCTCTTATTTTAACAGACACAACAAATATTCTGAAAATTGGTCACAGTTATCTTTCTTAACAGAAAGTTCTGCTACAGAAATTTACATCAAAATAATAACATAAATCCTAATCGGATGCTAAAAGCTTTTGTGAGTATATGTGACTCCACACAATGTGTATCTCTCAGTGGGACTTTAGCCATAACTCTTGGGTTAGGGAAAGAATGCCCCTGTAAATGTGTCAGAAAAAGAGCCATCAATATGATACCAACAATAGATTCATCGAGATAAACCAATGGTTGTCTTTCTCGTTGAACTTTGTAGCAATCTGCCAGGCTAGAGAGGGCTACTGAAATCCTCACAAAAGACTTTTCACATTGCCACCCATCTCCTTGAAACATCATCTTTTGTACCACCTCAGCATCACCCCAGCTTCCATCCCTTCTCTCTCACCTCAAAAATAGTCCTTTTTTTTTCACCCCACAAGGACATTTTTTTGTTTGTCTCAAAACTTTTGCTACCACTCCATATGTTACAAAAGAAATTTTTAAAAAAAAGTGCAAACAATGGTAGGTGCAAAGATTGAATTATAAAGAAATACACAAAGTAAGACAAAATAAGCCTCCTTACATGTGCAAGTTTTCCCTCTACTGACATCTGGACATGGAAGTAATCACTCCAACCAGAAAGAATGGGCTCCATGCTGGTATTTTTTTAATGAGACTGAAGTGCCTGCTATTTGCTTTTAGGAAATGGCTAATTTAATTAGAAGCACTGCAACTGTTCTTCCTTTCCTCTGCCCTAAGTCTTATGTGGAATTTACTGCATAAAGAATAAAAAAATCTAAAGTTAAAGAAAGAAACCTCTGGGCCTATATTTACAGAGGATGCATCAGTTCTTAGAGGGTTAAGAAAAACTCGTCTGTGCCACCAGACTCCTGCCTGTTGACAAAAGGACACTGGTCTCAGTTCTGCCCTGCTGCTATATACAGGCCCTCAGGAAAAAAAAACCAGGTTGCTAAATGTTAACCAGTAGCATTCCCATCCATGGACTGTCAGGCTGTAATGATGTTATCTGCTAAACCACAGGCAGGCAGGGGTTGAATAGCCTGCTCCCCTGTCAAAGCTAAAGAAAGAGTTAACCACAGCAGTGGGATAACTCACTAGCTTTCTTCAACTGATTCCTTCACCATGGTGAAATCACTTAACAAAGGATTTTAACTGTTTTTTTTGGTTCATTCACCTTCTGGTGACGTTTCCTGCAATGTTTCTCTTCTGTGGTTGAGAAAACCCCGAATGCACTGTAGGATGAGCAACAGAGAGAAAGAGGTGTTTTCTCTACAAACAGATCCCTAAGGACAGCTGGTGGAAAGGTAAAATCACCAAGATCCATGGCATGATTTCAATCATTTGTGCTCATTGTGTCCATGGGTCTGTGGCTCTCAGGTCTGACAAGCTCCATCTGTAGCAAGGTGGGTGAATAACACTGCAGCCCTTTCGAAACTAATAATCAGTCTATGCAATAGATACAATGTGCAGTGACAGACACCAAATTTTGTGACCAGCTTCTCCTGGTAACTAGTGAAACTTACAAAGTCCCAAGCTTTTGTTAATGGTTTAAAATTGAAAGTAATGCTTAGCTTTTGCATACTTTCTAGTGGCCTAACCCAGCATTCTCAAGGTTTTCTAACTGTTCGTGGATGTCAGCTAGAAAGCTACATTCTTCCTTCCTCTTTTTCTCCTTCAAAAATACACAATCCTAGAGATTTAATACTGACATTAAATATCCTTTTTTCCTTCAATATATTTTTTATTACACACTTCAAACTAAGCTACACAATTTCCAGGTGCATTGAAAGTTTCAGAAACACACTGTTCATGTTGCTGGATCTGGCTAAAATATGCTGTCCTCCTGTTCTCCCCCCTTTGCCTGCAGCAGCAACGGGAAAATTAAATCAGCAGGGGGAGAAGTGCTGGGAGGGAGTTGGAGAGGTGTTGCTGTAAGTGTCCAAGATACTAGTTTTTTCAGTTTCAGGTTTCTGAGAATTCCCCTAGGGTTTTCCGACAAAAACTTTCTTCCTCTTTTCACAATCATCTTCTCTCTGTAACGTGACACAGTTACATGTGTAACAAAAAGCTTTAAAAGCAGAGTGTCAGTCGCATAATTTCTGCAATGCTTTGTAGCTACTCTGTCTTTTCCTTGCTGGCTGCTGCTTTGCTACTCTCTTATTACTTTCTCTTCCAACTAAAGCATACACTATTTCTGCTTGGTCTTCACCCAGCTCTTGAGAAGCTGGCTTTATGCACAGTCTTAGTTGTCTACTTTACTGTCCACTCCCTTGCACAGACACGGTCTCAGTCATGACTCACGTATTTCTTCCGTACCCTATTTCTACGTGTCAAAAGTAGCAATATTCAAGTAAGAATCAACAATAGCATAATTCTTCCAAGAAATCAAATCTGGTGTCCTCTTATAAGAATCAGACCAGCTTTCTAAAACTTTCTTTCAAGAATTTAAGCACAGGAACTACTCTGCAATTACTCCAATGGTTTTAAACCACATATGGAGTTTAGCACTAATTACTAATACCAGTATTTTCCTTCTTTTTATCAATCACTTGAACAATTCGTGAGAACAGGAAAATCATGCATGGTGGTATAATGTGTAAGGCAGAAAAACCACTACACCTTTCTCATGTATCAACATAAAAGAGGCCAGACTTGCCATGCACTAGAACACTGCTTCACATTTTCTGAACAAGAATATTCTTAGCATCTGTGCCAAAACCAACACTTCCTTCCCTTCAGAAATGCAATAAATCCATAAAACTCCAAGAAACAAACCAGTAATCTTCAGACATATTGAATGAATTTACAGGGAAGGAAATATACCGTCAGTTCTGAATTATTAACAATGAAATAAATTATGACACATTATAAACGTATAATTTAAACACATCTAATTTCTTGGCAATGAACTGTTTGGGTTTTTTTCTCCTCATAAAGACAGCTAGTATCTAAAAATCATTTCCCACCAGCTTAGAGCAACTAAGTTGTAATGTGACTCAAATTACTTGATTGTATCTCACCAAATCTGTTTCATAAGCAAGCAATGAAAGTGTCATTTCTTTGTTGACTCATCTAGGATCTTGGGGGGAAAAAAAGAGAGGAAACAAAGGCCCACAGGAGATTAGCTTTCCACCTCCATGACTTTAAATTGCTTGTTATGACATAAATGCTTCACGTAAGCTGATCTCGAGGGATTATAAGCAAGGACAGCAATTGGGAGAAGAGTCACAAACTGGACCCTTCCTTGCTACCCATAGTCACATGACATTTTAAACTCAGGAAGCTGCTGCTGAGTGAAATTCACTTGTCTGATGCCCAAGCACTAGAAATCTGTGTGTCCTTTCAACAGTAGATGTGAGAGATCTACAAGCCATGCTGTGGCTTTCCATGGCCTCATGGACAAAGACTGGCTAGAAGCATGTATCCTAGGCATCGTGCTCCCTGCAGTATCTGCAGCTGGGGCCCTTCCATGACCTGCTATTCCTTCGGGCATCCACACAACCACGCACACCGACTTATACTGGTAACTGGGATATGCCGGCAGAGGCTGCAGTCTGCCGAGGACATGGACACTGGCACACGGCATTGGCTTCCCAGCTCCTGGTCTGACAAGGAAGGACACTGCTGTACCCAATAGGAGCAGGCTGAGCCGGACAGCAAAGCCCATCTCTTAGAATCATAGAAGGTTTTGGGTTGGAAGGGACCTTAAAGATTATCTAGTTCAAATCCCTCTGCCATGGGCAGGAAACTTTCCACATTCTGGCTTCCAGGCTCTCATTGCTGTAGTTTGTTTCTACAACACACCATCCTCTCCCCTGACAGGCTGCCTTCACATGAGGTTTCCTGGGCATTCAGACCAAACTGCACTCATGACCAGTGCTATTTTACTTAGTTGACCTGACTACCAAACAGAAGTTGGGATCCAAATCACTTTCCTTCTGTTGCCTGCCCTTGCTGTACAGTCATTCAGGAAGAAGTAATGAAGAGCCAGCCCCATCTTCCTCCTCAGCAGAAAAGGTCAAGTGAAACAACAATTATTTTAGTGCGCATCAACAGTATTGCAAACTCCAGAAATAAAACCACATGTGACAAATCTCCAGTCAAGAGTTCACTTTCTGAGCTGAAGCTTCCAGCAAATTATGTGTAAATTATGACAACAGTGAAAACATTAAGCCTTATGGTATATCACAGTTATTCTTATTGTGCAAATCACTTAGTTAGCTAAAAATCAATAAATATTAGAGATTGTGTGTATTTTTTGTGAGTTTTGTCTAGACTATAAACTACATTATCTGTTTGCACATAACAATAATAGCCCAAGCTTTAAAGCCCAACCAGCATCTAAGGCCTCTGCACCATTCTTGGACTTTTACTGGGCAACACATTCAAACATTCAGATTCAGAAAATACAAAAAGGATTAAATAACACTGAAATTACTATGGTCCACCTACCTGTATCTTTTCATACAAATCCTCATTTTCACAAAGCTATCATTGACAAATTTGGTATTAACACTCTGATCTGTCAAGTATTATCACAGTTCTATAGTATTATTATATTATTGTTATAGTATATTCTCATTCTACTTGCATGCAACCTGACAGCATACTCTAGATTTCCATACAATGATGGAGCAACCACAGACCCTCATTTCTCCCTAGCTTTTTCCTACTTAACACTGATCATCACAGCTATACAAAGCAGTGAGAGAACACAAAGGCAAATAAGCCTTTTCCTTTGGACAGAGATTTTGTTTCCAAGTGTCCAAAAACCAAATCAGGGCCAGAAGAAATTCATGTAATGACATTGTACCAAGCCTTGCAAGAAACTCAAGTCTTAAATCCAACTTCCTAAGAATGACCTGCTATGTGATTAACAGAGGCAATTTCATGGTCTGTCATGATTGTTAGCCTAAACCATTATGTGGACTGCAAATAGGTAAGGTTAAATTGATCCACATATTTTAATATTTAAATCCAGAAAAAAAACCCCAAACCTACAAAGAAGGACACCCAGCACTGTTACCCATGTGACTCTGATCAGAAGTAAAAATAGTCCATCTTCACACCCTGCATTACCTGGAGGTTCATGGTGACCTTCCAACCTAGTTCCTACTGAAGTATTTCATAGGACACTACAGGAAATGGCACACTCTGACCCCTCTGTAATTTTACATTTGCCCAAAAATACTCTTGACAGTGTAGGGGTTGTAGAGTTCACGTAGAGGGCGAAATGGATTACTCAGTGTCACTCCTTGATTTTGTTTTGGAGGCATGAAATAAACTAACAAAAACCATCCCTCATTATCTGCCCACTATCCCTGCTGATGGTTTGTAGTCGGAGTTTCTTTCTCAGTTTTGCACATATTTTATATATCAATATCTTTATGCAGCTTGAAATCAGACCTGACTGAAAGCTTCTCATCAACCCTGGCAAAACTAAATTCTGGCAGCTCAGGCACATAGACAAAACCAAACTGCCTACTTCCCTGACACACACCTGCACCCTGGCTGCTGGCTCAGCAGGGGCACCAGCAGCCATCCTCATTTCCTGGGATCTGCTGGGGGCAAAACAGACCAGAGCCACCACTGCAGGTTAGTAGAGATATTTTATCACGGCCAGCAAACTACCTCCTCTCTTTCTCTATGCCAAGTGCTGGCCCTTCTCGAATGAAAATCCTTCCATATCAGAAAAAGAATAGGATCAGGAATCTGCCTTGTGCCAACTAGAGAAGGCAATCCATGGACACTTCAGAAATTACTTCTCGATATGGGACTGAATGGCAGCTGCTTGGGGTATTTCTGTATATCAGAAACATTTTGGTAGCCACTGTTACAATTTTAATACAATGTGCAGAAATAAGTTCTGGAAGCAGGTTGCTTCCTGAAGTACTTTAGAAAATCCACCAGTGATTGATGCAAGGCATTAAGTGCCCAAGGCATTATGTTTTGAAACAATTCAGTGAAAAACAAATTCATACCAGCACTTATTCAGAAGCATTTTTCTGCCACATTACATTTTTCAAATCTCAAAAAGCATCAGTATCCAAAATGAATAAAGGACAACTTTAAGGAAAAACATATAAAGAAAGATATAAATGTTTAATTCTGGACTTAAATGTTAGGCTGGGCTGTGATATGGCTCAAACACCAATGAGGATTTGGGAGCTCTTTGGTTTCCTTCTAGCTGCCTTAGGTGCCTACTTGTGATAAGTTTTCCCATTTAAATCAAGGAATAATATGAAAAGACTGGAGAGCATTTTGAAATCTGTAACAGAAAACACCACCAAAGGACAAGGCCATGTTACTCAGGAGCAGTAAGAAAGCCAAGGAAGAGGATCCAGGAAGGAAGAACAACTGATCCAAGGGGTGGCTGGGATCCAACGGCAAGGGATCAGTTGTCAGTGGGGCTGAGCACAGGGGGCTCAGTAGGAAACAAGATCTTCCAAGAGCTTTTCATCTGGGGGAAGTATCGGGGTGGTCATCTGAGAAGACAACCCCCATGCAAACTCAGGGAGCCAGCAGGGCTCTGCCACCCTGCCCGCGACCTCCCGTTCTCCTCACGGCAGGTGAGGAAGCTGATGATTAACAATGCGAACAGGTGATTAGTGGCTACCAAACATCAGCACATGAAGATGTCTCAGCCAGCATACCTGACACAAAAGGTCATGTACCCTGGCAGCTAAACAAGGAGAAATCCTGGCCATCCTTCAAGCGGCCTCAGAGTGAGAAGAGGCGAGACACCGACCTGGGACCTGTTGAGCACTACACCTTTATTTTCACACACACGCGGTCCCTGTGGTGTGGCTGGTCCCCTGCGTCCTTATGAGACCCGTGTTGGCAGCCATGCCCCAGGCTGCAGGCTCGGGTTGCAGCCTTCTCTGCAGTGAGGCATTGCCGCGGCCGCGGGGCCACCGCTCTGCTCGGGCAGATCACAGAGTACGCGGCAGCACGCACGCTTTGTATTTATAAATACGCTACAATTAAAAGTGTGCACAATTTTTTCCTCTATAAATAGTGATTCATTCCACACATTCATACTCCGACCCTCACCAATGGGAGTTGGGAGCATGAGGAGACCTACACTTCCAGAGGTTGCCACTGCTTTTCATAGCTCAAGAAACACAAGCACCAACTTTTTTAAAAGAATGGGGGGGGATGAATAGGATTCCCAATGTAATATTATCAGGGTTCAGCCTCAAAGCTCCCAAACAATTTAAAACTCAGGGAAAAAAATAAGGAAAATGAGGCTTTCTGCCCAGAATGTCCCTCGTGGCTGTGGAGAAGTCACTTGGGGCTTCACATCAAATGGAACTTACCATTTCAGCTCAAAAGCTCTGCTTTCCACTCTTTTAAGTGCACCAAAACCTGAGATGACCAGCTGGCAGGTGTGTTGGGAGTAGTTTGCTGCACCTGTAAATGCTTTGAGATGCCTTCCTGTAACATGCTATGAATTCAAAGTTCTTCCACTTTTTAAAGGAAAAGTAGCCAGAGGAGAAAAATAACTTTATTTTTTAAACTCTTCAGAATTATTCTCTTCTGCACATTCAGATTCATAGTGGACTGAATCAGGATGGGAATTTAAGTATGGCTTAAGCCAGCACCTCCATGTCCTGGACATGTCATGGACATGGCTAAGCACCTCCATGTCCAGCTCCTCAGCAACAGGAGGGCTTGCTCCACAACAGCACCTTCAGTAAGGCTCAAAAGTAGCTACTAATGCAGAGCACGACTGGAATAACTTCTCTTACTAGACAAGTCATGGAATTCCTCCACTGATAACCAATTAGTTTGTTTACCAACACCTAGAAGAGCTGAAGCAAATACTAGTTTTCATTTCATTTCAGGATTACAACAAGGTTGCTCAGTTAGCACAATTACAATTCCTCTGCTCAGACACAGGTGAAGCTGCTGTTTCCTTGTGCATGAACAGGAAATCCCATAAAGCCAAGAGAGATGAAAAGGAGCAGTCTGAGAAACATGTTCACTTCTGACCTAAGAGAATCATTTCACCAAGTGCCAAGGTCAACAAACAACAGGATCCTACCAATGACTGCTTTCATCTCATGGGGGGAGCTGGGTGGGAAATGGTTTTCCTGTGTTGCTGAAGTACATTTTCATGCCCTTGAAAAAAACTTTGTGACTGTAAAAGGATGAAATGTAAACCAGTTTGTGCTCTGTTTCTGCAAAGCATACACAACAAGAGGAACTCCCACCTGCGCCAGGGTAAACAGGCCTGCAGATTGCGTACTTGGCACAGGAAGTCAGCACAGGGATCTGACCCCAGTCTTCAACTGGCCCTGATGAGCACCCTGACCACTGAGGCAAGAGTTTCCTGGGACCTTCCCTTTGCAACTTGTCCTTCCCCTCCACACACCCTCAGCTCTGTGCTGAGCTGCCTGACCTACTCCTAGAAACACTAACAAGGTCTATTTTTACTGGAAATTTCATCCTTGACAAGGCAACGCTACTCAAGAAACAACAAAAATCTTTTACCGCCTAACTAGTTCTGCTTTGAAATATTACCTTCCCAATATGCTGATCATGTTTCCACTGTTTGTTTCTCTGCGCTATGGCTGGTACTGTACTTTGGCTGTACGAAAGAACAAATCCAAAAGGAAAGCCAAAAAGTCTGAAGAAAGTGCACAGCTCTGCTGCACTATGATAACCTGTAGATCAGAAAGTAGAAGTGATAGCTTTGCACATTATGGCTGATAACCTCCAAAAGCACTGAACTCCAGCCAGGAAATGGGGAAAGAGCACGTTAATCAAGTCCTGCCAGGCGTGGGAAAATCAGAGAAGAGGAAGGAAAACGAACAAGTACAATCTGTGCTCCTCCTTATCCACATATCTATACTGTCTATACTGTCTTCCCAAGCTCCTGTTGTGATTGAGGTTTGTTCACATTTTCTAACCATGGCAAATAACAAACAAGACGTAAAGAAATTACCTAAATGACCGGAAAGCTGTAACTGAGGAGAAGGAGCAAAAGCTGCCTGTGGACACCCACCAGGCAATCCAAGACTTGCTTTGCTGCCCATCTACCACTCACAGTTACGGGATATGATTAAAGCCCTGATCCTCCTGTCCAAAACACTTCAACACCTACTCACATGCAGCTGATGGCAAACTCTAGCAAGACTATATTGCTAAAGAAAGTTCCATGGAGTATGAAAATCTGATTTTTCCTCTCTTTATAGGCATGTTAATCTGTCTGGTATGAGTCTACATTAGCCCAGCTGAGAAGAACTTTTGAATTTTACAGTTAGACCCAGTCCTAGCCTTAACCCAATGCAAAAGTGACCCTACAACCTGGATCTGTTTAGTTACTTCAATATGTATTTTGCTTTCCAAGAGTAAAACCTTTAATTTCAAAGAAATCTTAAAAAAAACAACCCTGCAAGACACTGGCTGAGATCCATCCTGAGTATTGCATTATGTATCTATTTTATCTCTTCTAATACACTGTGACTTTCAGGAAAAATCTTTAGCTTTCTACATCAAACGATGTTCACTTTACCAGTCCACCCAAAGGCCCCCTCTGAAGATGATTTACTTGTGGTGCCCTGTGCTGCACCCAGCTGACAGCCCCTCTGAGCCCTGCAGGGGCACAGCACGGTTTGCAGGGCAGGGTCCGAGCCCTCCAGGCTGGCATGGCTGGGGGAGAAGGGAAGCGAACAGGCAAGCAACTTCTCACAGCTGCTTTTGTGTGGCTCACTTGGGAACTGAATGCACTATTGATTCCCTAGCACTAAAACAGATTTGTAGCCCCTGCGTGTGCAAGACAGATATCTCCTTCAACTCTAATCTCTAGCAGCTGTCAAAGACTTAAATGGCTTGTAGCTGGCTGGCATGCCAAAATCAACGAAGATTTTAGGCCTGCTCACCTAAAGGGCAAGAGGAACCAATGGAAGCCATTCTCCTGCCCTGGTCACAGCTGGACAGGGCCTCCCAAAGTTCACAATGTATCAAGTGTAGCAGACCATATCAGCAAAACAAACTAGCGAAAACAAATGAATGCATGCCCAAGAACCCATGCCACCCAGAAACCCACTTGCCCCTTTGGTTTCTTGTTGAGGATATACCCTCCCAACAATTTCAACAGGGCTGAAAGTGCAGTGCGATTACTCTTCTGTGAAACCTCCCAGAGCCACTGCCGCTGTCTCATCACAAACTGCAGTGCTCTTACAATGAAGATCACTTGAATTTGCTTGGCAATATTGAGGAAGCATCACCATAACTCACATCTTCAGCTACCTGTCTCTTACTGGTCCTGAGTGAATATTTTGGTTTCGATTAGGAAATAATTCAAGTGTGACTTTTTTTCTTTTAGGTAGAACTAGAAATCCAGACCAACGATTGTCCATTAGCATTCAGCCAAGGGAACACAGGCACCACTGCTACCCTTAGTCAAGATACAGCCCCCTCGAGGCAAAATACTCTCACAATAGACTTTTGCTCTTAAGAGTTTGGTTAACTTTTTTGGTACAGGAAGTTTAACAAAAAATTTTAACCAGTCCATCTGTTTCCTTACATCTGTTTCCCGATGCCTACCTTGAAATAATCCTAACACACTGGCTGCTGGGTGAAACCTTCAACAGGATGGTGACATTTATTGGAAATGGTCCAATTTCTTTTTCATGCAATGCTTGACAAGTGAGAAAATAATTCAAGATTTTGACTGGGAGGGTATGACGAGGAATATGATGAAGTTCATCTGAAAATTATGTGTTAATGCTAAAACTATCCTTTGAAACACCCATGAAGGAAAAAAAAAAGGGGAAAAGAGGAAGCTTGTTGCATTCCCTCCTATTTGACAAAACATTCCCACATTAACAGCAATAAGCAAATTAAGGATAAAGTTCAGCCTTAAAAATTAAAGTCCACAACAGGATTTTCTATTTTTTTTTTTTTAATGGATGTAAAGGAAACAGGCATTGATTAAAAACATGCATGCGGGAATTTCGCAGGAAACTTCAAACCTCGCTGAAGTTAATTTAGATTCTACATCCTATTATTGTGGGAAGAGACCCACTCTGTTTCTCAGTAACTAAAACACACCGGGTTATCCTAACATGCCTCCAAGCAGCATTCCCAAGAGTTCATACTATCTCCAAAAAGTTGCAAACAGCTAGAACTGCTTTCTTGGGGAAAAAAAGAAAAAAAAAACCAAAACAGTTCCACTCACTCGCTATTTATTTATTTTCAACAGTCTGCTTACACATAAAATGTCGTGGAGCCAAAAGCAACCAGCTGGGCGGGTTACTAGCCGCACTCCTGGGCGAGGTGCCAGAGCTCCTTTCCTTCCCCTTCCCTACGAAGAGGAAACCTTCATACTTATTTATTTAATAACGGTGAAAAAAGGAGCCCCGA